>OU611755.1:7786116-7918616 GCA_914767535.2 Dunaliella primolecta | reverse complement strand
GGCGTGCCAAGGTGTCATGGTCCCCCAAACCATCATCTGTGCTAAGCTGCTTCTGGTCACTCCGGCAGTGAACCAGGTCTTTATCCACAGGTGGGGAGGTCGTGGGGACCTGGAAGCGGTTGTGTTGGCTGGAGTCAGTTTTGGGGCTAACTTATTAGCAGGACCCTGTTTGGCTTTGCTTCACTTGTGCCACGTACGAAAGCACGCAAGCTTGTGCTCCTGCACTGCAGGCTTGACTATGGCCTGCATGGGGCGGCTTATGCTTACAATTTCCTGACAATCCTGGAAGTCGGTATGCTGGTGCTTTGTGTCTGCGGTCACCACCTCTACATGAAGCGCTTTGGTGCGTACAGGGGGTTTCTGTTGTCTGCGGCTATGATTATGACAGGGGTTGTGTGAACTAAAGGTGTTTTACTTGAGCAGCTACTGCTGGCTGTTTTCCACACGTATGGCGTGGGGGCATTCATAACAAAGTTTATGAAATCTGCCTTGCCTTCCCAGAGCAAAACTTGCCACCATTCCACTTGGGTGTTCAGATCCAGAGAAGGCAACATGGAGCGGGTGGGCTTTCAAGGCTGCTGTCACACGCTGGTGTCCCTATTTACGCATCGCCTTACCCTCTTGTGCCATGATCTGCCTGAATTGGTGGTGAGTTACCTTGCAATGCAGCCGGAGCATCTTTGTGAACGTGTGCATCAAAAGGAATGCTCACTGTAAGTGAGGAGGAGACCCTGTTCCTGTCTGAAAAAGCAAGCGTGCCTGTGATTTGAGGACAAGCTACAAGGCATAAACGAATGCTCCATGCGGCTCCTGAGCGCTTCTCTTCGGCAGCCACATGCTAGTGGACCCTGATGTGTTACTGTGTTTGGGGTTTGTGAGATGGTTCACAGGTTTGGTGCCTTGCACGGTCATTGAGATGCTTTTGGAGTTGGATCTAATACCTACTGGTACTGCTGTTTTGCTGGGAAGATCCTCGGTAATGGCTGTTTGCTGCCAAGATCCTTGATAGGCATGGCTGAAGTGGCGACCTAACCAGGGCTGGAGTGGTTCTCCCTTTTTCTGTACGTCTGCTGGTACTGCGGTGCCACAAGGGTTGTAAGACGGTGCCACCATGGGTGTGGGCCCGTCCCTTAAGAAACTGCCGCAGTTGGGAAAGATGATACCTGAGCACATGCTTGAGCATGTATCTGTCCCTTGAAATATTTGTGCAGCTCTTTGGTCCAGGAGGTTTGGAGTCTGACTAATGAGCAAGTGAAACATGGAGGACCTTGCACTTGCATATCAGAGCAATGACCCAGGCTAGACACTTGGGTTTAAGAGGCCCCTGCCTCCAAAGAATGCATATCTTGCTGCTCGTTTTCTGCCCAGGAGCATTTGGTTGCTTGCGACATAGCTGTTCTTGTTCGTGTCTGGATTGTTGCGAGTGTTTGCATTTTGTAAGGTAAATTTAGAATTGCGATCATGGCCTCCTGGATACAACCCTTGTGCTACACAGGTGCTACGAGGTGATGGTCATTATAGCAGGTAATGATTGCGATTGCGTTGCTTTACAACAGTACATGCTTATTGCACCAGTGTCAGGGCTTCAACTGAAATTTGAGTGCTCTTTAAGACCGCAGGAGAAGCAGGCCATCGGACACTCTTTCGCTTGTTTGTTAACTTACAATTTTCATAAAACTTGCAGGCCTCCAAGATGATGCCAAGACCCAGTTAGGGGCCATGGGTGTGCTCTTCTCAACACATGCGCTTGCCTTCATGGTAGCCTCGGGCTTCGGCGTAGCAGTGGCCACGCGCGTGTCTAACCAACTAGGTGAGTCTCATGGCAATGCTAGCAGAAATGGAACAGAATCCGCTGGGTCCTTGAAACGCAACAGTTCACCTGCCTGATTCCCTCATCATTATATTCAGGCAGGAGCGTGGAGAGGTCACATATTTGTATTACACATCCTCAGGAAGGTCTCTGACATCGTCTCATCATTAATGATGCATACAGTGAAACCATAGTGAGATATTAGTAACATCTGGTTAACGTATTGCTGACATCATCCCCTAATGGACGGTGCATTGAGTGACAATTGCTTAAGGCTCTTTGACAGAAAAAGACAACAAGGACCTTCCCGATAACTTGGTGTGCATGTGTGTGTGCATGTAAGGCTCAGCAGCAAGATGGACATCTGCGTTTAAGGAAGGTTATACCTTCCCATGTGCTCATGAACCATCCTTTCCACGAAAAGCACCTTACTTTGATGCATTAAATCAACATGCAGGCAAAAGAATAATAACATACAGAATTTACAATGTTCAAGCGGGAAGCATAGGCATTTGTACTATGATACAGGAGCCAACAGGCCAGAGGCTGGCAGGAGGTCCATGCTGGTGGCATCTGCTTGTAGCCTGACAACGGCAACTGGTGTGGGGATTGTGTTGACAGCCTTCCGAGATGGATGGGCCCATTTGTATGCCCAAGAGCCAGTCGTGGTGAACATGGTGATCGAGTGTATGCCACTCTTGTCACTCTCGCTTTTGTTTGACTCACAAAACGTTGTGCTCAGTGGTGTACTGAGGGGCTGTGGTTATCAGATGGTTGGATTTATCGCAAACCTTTGCACATTCTGCTTGATTTGCCCTTTTGCAGCATCTTATTTAGCGTTGCCCTGGGGTGCAGGCATGGGTGTCTATGGCATCTGGATTGCTTTGTTGTCAGTGTCTGCTTTGCAAGCCGCGGTGCTCTGCTTGATTTGCTTTGCCGGCTTCAACTTTGAAGACCTTGTGCAGTTCTCGCACGTGTTGCTGGCAGAAGAAAAGGCGCAAAGCAGAAGCTTTGGTGCAGCCTCTGGCAGGGAGCTGGCAAGGGAGGAGGTCTTGCAAGATGGTGCGACAGGGCTGCCGGTCATGGAGAGCGATGATGCGTGCACTCACGATGTCCAGGGTGGGCCTTCTAGCTCAGGCAGCTCACAACAGCCCTCTTTTGTTGTCATTTGAGCTGCTATGGGCAGGATCTGATCATTTCTTGCACGTTTGGTTGCATGTGACAGTAGATCTCTCAGGTCGCAGCATGATGAACCAGGTTTAAACAGTCCTTTATGATAGCCAAACAGCTTGTTGGGCCAGGGTAATTTCATGTGTGTGTGTGTGTGTGTGTGTGTGTGTGTCCTTGGAAGTGTAGAACCCCCCGACCAAAACCTGCTTGGAGTGGTGGCATTCGCACCCAGATAGTGTTTGCAAGGGATCACAAGAAGGCCTACAGCCTAGTATCCCGGCTGATTGGCCGCTGGTGTTATTTCATGACTCATTCTTTAACCTTTCAGGTTTTTGTAATCTGAAGAACGCACATACCTCCGTGTTCCAAAATGTTGTGTGATGTTATATTTTTGCAGAGGGGGTTTCTGAGCATGTGCCCAAATATGCTCCTTTTTTGCATTTAAAGTGCGTCCACCCACAGCCACTTCATCAGGTTGGGACAATTTTAGCTTGTGTAGCTGGCGCTACAAGCTACCAGATCATATGCTCACATTTTTGTAAGTTGCCCTGCGTGATGAGATAGCCTGGGCTAAAGCTCACATGGGGCACGTAAACCCTTATTATGAGGAAATGGCTGAAATCGCCACATAACGTCAGCCACTGGGTCTTTTCACTCCATTATTTTTGCAATGATAATATTTTGTTACAAGAAATCCAAATCATCCAAAACCACTCAACTTGGTGCGGTGGGTGGTCGGGAATGGAGTTTTGGTGGTGAAAACTAGGGTTCACGCCGAGGCTAATTAGGCGTGTGCCCCCCAACTGGCAATTTTGAATCCCTAATGCTATAGAATCTACCAGAGGAACCCAAACTTGAAAAATACCCATTACGGGGCACATATGCAGAGGAGCATGCAAAAAGTGGCTGATTTTAGGCCTCAGATAGCCCCCTTTGATACTTTCGGGACAGGCTATTGGAAATTTTGTTGGTATATTTGGTCGTGATGTGCCTGAAGCTGCTCAAACCTTTTCATGATGAGGGCTGGAGGATGGCCTTTCTCCCCCTTGGCGCGTGGGGTAGCTGCCAGGTTTCCAATCTCCTGCTCTCCTGTGCTTGCACACACGCACACGCATGCACACTCATGCATGCGTGTGCACACTGGGACGGGAACCATAGGACTGGGAAGGGGTGCAATGAAAGATCTCTCCGGAGGATGACCTGCAAGGCTTTTGCCGCTGCTCCTGCTGCACCTGCTGCTGCCGCTGTTGCTGCTGCTACTGCACATACTGCTTGGGCTGCTTGAGGGGAGGAGGGGCAGGGATGGGCGAGCACCTGAGGTGCTTGCATGCTTGCATGGAGCTCTGTAGGCGCCTCCACAGTCTCCGCCTTGTCTCAGACTCTCTTAGAATCCATACCAATGCCTCAAGCAAGAAGCATGGCAAATCGCATGGTCTTTGAGGATTTTTTGAAGGACTCGGAGTTTTCGTGGCGCCCCGCAGGTATAATTTTCTTGATCCTTATTTTTGTTGGAGTTCGCCCAAAATGCAGCTGATACTAAATATAGGCAGTTTTCGGGACGGGTCTCCATGACTCGGATCACATAATATTTGGAACACTACAGGCAAACAAACTGTTTTGACTCAAGAGAGCGCTTCACAGTCTCTGCTTGTTTGTCAAGTAAGGGAAGGTGGTTAAAGAGGGGGCGAAGAAAAAAGATAAGTCTATGCCATCCAAGAGTCCGTGCGCATCAAGGAAACTACCCTAACCAGCAAGCTAGCAAGGGTCTCGTTTAAGGGCCCTCAAAACTAAACTAGACACAGATAGCTTAATAGAAAGCCAGAAGCAGAGCTAATGGCGATCTGGAGGGTTGTCAGCCCCCTCCCCCCAAGATCGGCTTGAGGCTTCCAAGCAGCAGCACTGCAACCCTGCCGCAATCTTCCAAGGGCCTCAGCTCAATTCACCCTCCATAAGAAAAAGCTACGTAGGCAGAGAAAACTCTCCCTACATCAATTAAGGAAAGAGAGACACATTGGCTCAAAGAGCCGTGACTCTCCCTCACCAGAAGATTAGAGGGAATTTAATGTTGATCAGGTGGGTTTCTGGCAGCACGCTGCTCCAGGGAACCGGTGTTGTGATGAGTGTTTTTTTTTTTTCAATGGCACGTCTGGTAGAGGTAAGTTTGTGCGCAAATCGTACAGAATGGGCATGGAGTTTTCTTGCAAGTGTTTCAGATCTCTGTGAGTCAATCCCTAACTTTCTGAATTGATCAAGGGTATGGGCATTGTAAATGGTCCCACCCACACCCAGGAGGATAGGGTGGATAGTAATCTCTGCACCTTGGAGCCCATACCATTCTGTTAGGGTGGGCGGGGTCATCTTCACCCCTCACACTTAGGAGCCCCTTGAAGAGCTTGGTCCTGACACTCGCAACTCTTGTCTTGTGTTTGAAAGTCACTAAGCTTGCTCTGCAGTTTCGTGCTCTTTTTGTCCGGTACGCCTATGAACTTGCCTGCAACAGACGTTTTTGAGAAGATTTCTTTAATTTTTTGTCAACAAGAAAGAAAGAAAGAAAGATAAAGAAAAAAAGAAAGATCTACGTTTGCCGTTCGACCGCGTGCATTAAGGAAAGAGCCTCCCATTGGCTCCCACCGGTAGAGGGCATCTATATCTCCACCCCGGCCACAAGGAGAACAAGATCACATCTACAAGGGCTCGTTGCTCGCGAGAAAAGAAAAGAAAAGAAAAAGCTACGTAGGCAGAGAAAACTCCCTACAGCAATTAAGGAAAGAGAGACACATTGGCTCAAAGAGCCGTGAGTCTCCCTCACCAAAAGATGAGAGGGAAATTAATGTGGATCGGGTGGGTTTCTGGCTCGCAAGACTATTCTAGAAAACAAACACACTGGCAATAAGATAAAAGGCTCCTTTTCGTGGGCCCTGCCAACCCACGTCCATACTGCCCTCCAACAATGGGCCCTGGTAACGCAAAAAAAAATGGCCTCCCCGCCAGACCACAACCCAAAGAAAAGAAAAGAAAAAGAAAAGTCTACGCAGGCCAAAGGCCGCGTGCATTGAGGGAAGGTCCCCTAACTGGAAAGCTAGAGGCCTCACCAGAAGGCCCTCTAAACCTACACTAGATACAGCTAGCCTAGGAGAGAGTCAGAAACAGATCTAATGGGGATCTGGAGGGTTGCTCGCCATGCTCCTGGACGCCCGGATTCTCCTTCTCCCGTCTTCCGCCGCCGCGCGCCCAGCAGAAACCCCCCAGAAGCCCCCGTGAAAACAAAGAGCGTGTCTAGTGTTAATGATAGTGGTAAATCTTTGAATGGCATGGTCCCTAAACTTGGATGCTAGTGATTTAGCTTTTTGTTTGGTAAAGCCCAGATTCATAAGAGGTGTGATTGTATACTCATTGTAAATGGTGCCAGCCACCCCAATTAAGATGATGTGCAGAGCCACTTTGTTATTCCTGTTTGGGTTCCTTGAGCTGCGGGTTTTAAGTCTAGTTATGGTGTGAGAATGTTGAGTTGCTGCACGTTCGAGAGTGATGAAAGGATCCGTGTCAGGGCAGAATTTCAGTTCAACAAGGTGGATGTCCCTGTCCTGAGGAGGGATCTTGGAGGGATCAAGGTGAGCTTGTGTGCCTGGAATAGGGCGCACAAAGAGAGCATCAGGGCGGCCTTGGTGCCGGGCAGAGGAGCAAGTACCATAAGGGAAAACCCAGTCTGGAAGAGCTCTCGAGATGTTTCCAGGGACTTGTATGCCCTGATCCAGGAATCTCTCATTACTGCAGCCATCCATACCAATAATGGATGAGCCATACCGGCCTTCACTGAGGGCTTTCACACAGAGATTAAGGGCTTTATGGTGTCTGTTAGTGAGCATACCGCTCATTGTTGAGTTTGTACACCTGAGGAGTTGGTGGTTAATGTGGTCCATATCATCGCAAAGAGGGCATCTTCCAGAATTGGAAAAAAAGTTGAAAGAAAAGAAAAGAAAAGTCTACGCCAGCCAAGAGGCCGCGTGCATCAAGGAAAGGTTCCCTGACTAGCAAGCTAGAAAGGGTCTCACCAAAGGGCCCTCAAGCCTAAACTAGACTAAGCTAGCCTAGGAGAAAGCCAGAAACGAGAGCTAATGAGGATCTGGAGGGTTGGCTGCCATGCTCCTGGACGCCCGGACTCTTCTTCTCCTGCTCTCCTCCTCCACGCGCCCAGCAAACCCTCCCCCAGAAGTCCCCTGGAAATGAAGTGCATGTCTGGTGTTAACAATAGTTGTTAATCTTTGGATAGCATGGCAACTCAGCTTGGATGCTAATGATTTAGCCTTCTGCCTGGTAAAACCCAAGTCGATAAGAGGTTGAATGGTGTAGTCGTTATAAATAATGCCTGCCACATCAGCTAAGATGATGTGCAAGGTCACTTTGTTGTTCCTGTTAGGGTTTCTTGAGCTGCGGTTTTTGAGCCTTATTAAAGTATTGGCATGCTGGGTAGTTGCAACTTCCAGAGTGGAGAAAGGGTTGGTATCAGGGCAGAATTTAAATTCAACAAGATGAATGTCCCTATCTTGAGGAGGGATTTTGGCAGGATCAAGGTGGTGAGATCGACCTGGGATAGAGCGCACAAAGACAGCATCAGGGTGACTTTGGTGTCGGGCAGAGGAGCCAGTATTATTAGGGAAAACCCAGTCCGGAATTGTTCGGGAGATATTTTCAGGAACTTCTATTCCCTGCTCCAGGAGTCTCTCATTTCGGCGGGCATCCATACTAATAAGGGACGAGCCAAATCTGCCTTTACTTAGGGCTTTGACACAGAAGCTAAGGCCAACATGATGCCTGTTGGTGTGCACTCCATTCATAGTTGGGTTAGGACATCTAAGGGCAATGTGATTTATGCTGTCCATACCGCCGCATAATGGACAGCGTGCAGAGGTGTTGGACACCTTGAATCTGATGGCATGTTTTTGGGTGTAAACAGTTCCCATGCGGTATTTTAAGACATTAATCTGCTGCTTAAGGGTGATCTTTGGATCATTCCAAAAGGAGTTGCTGATTTCTTTGTTGGCAAGTTGTGAAGGTGGGTTATGAGCTTCTGAGCTGACAGAGGTGTTTGGGGGAGCGGGCTGTGTGGCGTAATTAAGCCTCTGCCAGCTATTGTAATAATGGCCTGAGGTGTCAGCAGAGCCGAGCTTATGTCTTTTGTGCATGTGTGTTTAAGCTTGTCTGTCAGGTTGGTGAGGTGCTGAGTCGGAGCAGTGCGGGAGTTTTGTGGGTCACCGTTGCGTCCATGCGAGGATTTCAAGGAAAGCCAGCCAAGTTGAAAGCGGAGGCATGTCTCTGTGTGTACAGTGTATATGTTCGGTACTTCATTATATTTATTTGCTGTTTCAAAGTAATCTTTGGATTTTGCCAGAAGGAGTTGCTGATCTCCTTGTTAGCAAGTCGAGAGATTGGGTTGTGTGCTTCGGTGTTTGCAGTGGTGGTGGTTGGTATGGTATCGTTAAGTTTCTGCCATCTCTTGTAGTGGTAGCTAAAGAAAGAAAAGAAAGATCTACGCTTGCCGTTCGGCTGCTTGCATTAAGGAAAGAGTCTCCCATAGACTCCCACCTATAGAGGGCATCTTTATCTCCACCCCGGCCACAAGGATTCGATCCGGGGACCTCCTCCTTGCTGTCGCCCTCCTCGCGCTTGACCAGTGCTCCGTAACATGACGGTGGCTGAGCTCGATGCTCGAGACCACAACCCACAATACCAGCACTACTGGAGTAATGACCCCCGAGACACTCTGTTGGTGCCTATCATAACTCCTTTTCATTCAGGTTTTCAGGCTTCTCGGTCTGCCATCCCATTTACGCCGATAATGCTATGACTAATTATAAGGCCTTATAAGGCCTTATGCTTACAAGGCCTTACGCCATGCTATCTACTCGGCCGTTCTCAACACAGAGGCCACTGCTACCTTCATGTTCCTCCCTGTCTGGGGAAAACAAATGATAACTAACCCCTATTCCAAACTCATCACTGCCTATCCACATCTCTGCTATGAACTTGGAACAATTGCACATATCAACCTTAGCTACAACAATCCACGATCTTACCTCAACCAGGAAATACCTCTCTCTCAGCACACCTGGGACCTGCAAATCATTGCAGTTTGGAACATAGCCGCAAGGATCCATTTAAATAATCACAACCCAGCTTGGCTGCAGGGCCTGGCATCCGCTGTACCAGAAGTTAAATGGAAGCTGCACAGTATAGGCAACCATTATACTCTCAATACAATGCATGCTGATATGCCTGGATTCAACAAATTCCAACGCCTCACCTCTGACAAAAAACAAATATCTAGATATCTCACCTCTCCACACGTAGGTATTCAGGAAGAACTTTTTGTACCTAACCAATCTAGTCCAGCCCTCAAGCTCAAAGTCCCTGACTGGAGGACATGGGCTTACACTGATGGTAGTCGTCAAATCCAGAATGGCAAACAAGAAATTGGAGCAGGCGTCTACTGCCCTCTCACTGACAGCAGAAGTTTTGTTGAGCCTAACGGTGCTGGAATTACCAACAAGAAAAAGAAAATAAAACTACGCAGGCAGTGAAGACACTCCCCGCATCAATTAAAGAAAAGAGAATACCTAGGACCGAGGCACCGTGTATCCCCTTCACCAAGAGAAACAAGAAAGAAGTCAATGGGGATCAGGAGGGTTACTAGCAGTAGCCCGTGCCTGATCTTGGCGATGAGAGTTGAGAGAAGTCTTCTCAAGAGCGCGTCTGGTGCTAACAAGTTTATAAGCGTACTGAACAGAATGAGCATGAAGCTTCAGAGCAAGCCTGGTAGCTGTATGAGTATCAAGACCAAGCTCTTTAAGAGGCTCCAGAGTGTGGGGGGTGAAGATAGCGCCTCCCACACCTACTAGGTGTTAGTAACAGAATGGTATGGAGGGTGACTTGAGCTGAGCCTACTTCAGTACAAATTGCCGGGACCAAGTTTTTGTGGCACACACAGACGCCCTCTCAGTGCGCTACACGGGCTTCTTCTTCTGCCATCCACCCCATGATGATGAAATAATGTTTAAACTCATGCGCCAAGCAGTACATTCCTCCCTCCAAAGCACAGATCCAGTTGCCACTTTCATGCTCCTGCCCCACTGGAGAGGCTTCAGCTGCAACGCTTATATGAGCTGGCTCAAACAATACCCAGACGCTGCAAAAGTGCTTGCCAAATTCCCTGCAAGAAAAATCCAATTCCAAGCACCACAACACTGGTTTGATACCATACCCAATCCTACCCCACCTTCCTATCCTATGCAACTCATCGTTGTGTGGAACTCTAATGCCAGAGCATTACTAGATAGCGCTAACAAAGACTGGTTCCAGTCCCTCCAGCAAGCTGTAAAGCAAGACACACCAGAGGCTACTTGGCTACCCTTGGATACTCCAAATCCAGTCACGCCACTGCGAACACACCAACACCTTGCATCAAACACTTGAAAGCAGAAATTCCAATCACTCCCCCCTGACACTCATATCTGCTCACACAAATGCCCTCAAGAAAGGGCAACATTCACCCCTGCCAACTTTAGAAAGATGTTCACACCCAAAATCAAGGATTGGAGGGAAATGACCTACACTGATGGCAGTGTAATCAAACACAAAGATGACGATTCCCCACCGCTATCAGGTTCAGGTGTTTACAAACCAGGAAGAGACGCTACTCAACCATCCCAACACTTGCAACTGCACATAAAAACCAATGGCCATGGGCCTACCAATACCATCACAAGAGCAGAACTCGTGGGTATCCTTGTGGCGCTCCAACACGAACAAACCACAATTGCCACTGATAGTGCATCCTGCCTCTTTCAGATTTCAAATCAAACCCTTCATCCCATGTGCATGAGGTATCACCTACATGCAGAGCTCATCCATGCCATATCAACCATATTAGAGCACTCCCCTCACCCTATCCATTTTTATAAAGTCAAAGCCCACTCTGGCATCATAGGAAATGAGGGGGCTGACGCTTGCGCTCGCACCGCAGCCCTCTCTGACACAATAGACATTACGCTTCCGGATGCCAGGGACCCTTTCCACAATTTTTATTGGCTCTCATTAAAGACCACTTCCACACAAAATGATGGCAGGCACCGCTCCCACACTTTCCCAATACACTATCTCACCAACCTGAGCGGCAAACTTAAAACACACATGCACAAGAAACACAGACTTGGCTCTGCTGACACCTCTGGCTACCACTACTAGTGGTACCAGGTAGTACCAGAGATGGGAGAAGCTTAAGGATGTCACACCATCCACCACCAACGCAAACACTGAAGCTAACAACCCAATCTCTCAGCTTGCAAACAAGGAAATCAGCAACTCCTTCTGGAAAAATCCAAAGATTACCCTTAAACAACAAATAAATCTCATGAAGTATCGAACGGATACCCTGTACACACAGAGCCATGCCTTCAACTTTAACTTTTCCAGTTCTGATAAGTGCCCACTCTGTGCAAATACAGACAACATTTATCATGTTCTGCTTAGGTGTACCAACCCAACAATGAGTGGGATGCACACCAACAGACACCACGCGGCCCTTAGTCTCTGTATAGAAGCCCTCAGCAAAGGCCGTTTTGGCTCATCCCTCATTAGCATGGATGGCTGCAATCGTGACAGACTTCTGGATCAAGGCATACAAGTCCCTGAAAACACCTCTCGAGCTATTCCAGACTGGGTTTTCCCAATTGGCGCTGCCTCACCTGCACGGCACCAAAGCCGCCCTGACGCTCTATTTGTGCGCCACATCCCAGGCAGACAAGCCCACCTTGATCCTACCAGGATCCCACCACAAGATAGGGACATTCACCTTGTTCAACTTAAATTCTGCCCTGACACAAATCCCTTCATCATCTTAGAACGTGCACAAACTCAACACTCCCACATCATAAGCAGACTTAAAACATGCAGCTTAAGAAACCCAAACAGGAATAACAAAGTGACTTTGCACATCATCTTAGTTGGTGTTGGTGGCACGATTTACAACAACTATACAATTACACCTCTCATAAATCTGGGCCTGACCAAACAAAAAGCTGAATCAGTAGCCTCTCAGCTCAGGGACCATGCCATCCAAAGATTATCCACCATCACTAACACTAGACATGCACTTTGTTTTCAGGGAGCATCTGGGAGGGGGTTTGCTGGGCGCGCGGCGGCGGCAGAGGATGGGAGAAGGAGAGTCCGAGCGCTCAGGGGCATGGCAAGCAATCCCCCGGATCCCCATTAGTTCTGTCTCTTGCTCTCTCCTAGGCTAGTTTTGTCTAGTTTAGGTGGAGGGCCTCCTGGTGAGGCCTCTAACTTTTGTTAGGGGTTCTTCCCTTAATGCACGCGGCCTTTGGCTTGCGTAGGCTTTTCTTTTCTTTTCTTTTCTGAGGTCCTTGAGAGATCGCGGCAGAGGTCGCGATGCTGTTGCTTGGAGGCCTCCAGCTGATTCTTGGGCCTGGTGTCTTCACAGTATTTGACCTCCACGAGATGGACGTGCCTCTGTTCTGGAAGGAGCTGACTAGGATGACGGACCTTGGAAGGAGGTGGAGTGGCTGTGCCTGACGTTGAGTGCTCCCTGTTCCTTCCGCGTCCCCCTCTACTTCTCAATGGATACCGGGAATTGGTCCTTGGCACTCTTTTCATTGGAACAACTAAAATGGCAGGGCGACTAGGAGTGAGCCTTTGTTTGTCAGGGAAACGACGAGGGAAAATGAATTTGGGAAGGGTTCTATTTGTTGAGTGTTCAGGAATCTGCAGGTTCTGTAGAACAAGACGACCTGCGCTGCCAATGTCCATGGAGGCAAGGCCTGCCCCAAGAGGGCCTTTGCTGACACCTTTAAGCAGGATTCTGCTGGCAATGTTGTGGCGCTCGGTTACCATATTTGATATGGTGGAGTGCTTACATCCTGAAAGAATGTGAAGGGCACTGTCTGGCTCCCCACAGAGGGGACATTGTAGGCTGGTGGACATTCTAAAGCGCACTGCATGCTTTTGATTGAAAAGGGGACCTGTGCAGTAGTTGAAAACGTCTTGTTTCACTTTAAAAGGAAGTTTTGGCATGGTCCAGAAGGCATTGCTAACCTTTTTATGGACTGCAGGAAGTAGGCTTTGGTAATAAGAATACTACTCCGAGTAGTATCCTGTTTCTGACTTCCTTTTTTTCTTCATGACCTCATCTGTACTTATGAACAGGCTAGCAGTCAAACGTCTTGACTGATGCCTTTTTCCCTTGTAACCCTTGTATCCTGTCTCTGTGTTAGCATTTACAAGTCCGTGTTTTGAGTGCATGTGCGTCCTTAGAGCATCACGAAGGTTGGAAAAGTGTTTAAACTTAAACTTTGGGGCAGGCGAGTCAGGGCGTTCTGATGTGCTTGCATGGGGGCGGGCAGCTTCCTCAAAGGCAAGCCAGGTGGTGTCATGGAAAGGATTGCCTTCAAGGTTGGCACAGGGGAAGGTTGTGTCTGCAGGGGTGTCATCACCCTGAATAGCCTGGTGTTTGGCAATGGCATCTGCGCATTCGTTGCCCGCAATTCCAGCGTGAGATTTAACCTTGTAGAGATAGATAGGGGTAGGTGAATTGCGCACAAGCTGTATGATCATTTTAAAGGTATGGCCTTGGACATGCTGCAAACATTAAAGAAAGAAAAGAAAAGAAAAACTACGTAGGCAGAGGAAACTCTCCCTACATCAATTAAGGAAAAGGAGACACATTGGCTCAGAAGAGCCGTGAGTCCCCTCCACCACGAAGCTACAAAAAGAAGACTCTAATGGGGATCTGGAGGGTTATTGGAAGCACCCGGCTCCATAACCAGGCTGCAAGAAGTATTCTTGTTTTCAATAGCACGCCTAGTGGTAACAAGCTTGTTGGCATACATGACAGAATGGGCATGAAGTTTGCGAGCAAGTTTATTGGCGCGTTGGTGGTCAAGTCCCAGTTGTTTAAACTGGTTAAGGGTGTGCTCAGTGTAGCAGGTCCCACCAACACCCAAAAGGATGGTGTGGAGAGTCACAACTTTTGCATTAATGAGTTTGCAGAGGTCTGCATGCTGCCGCTGTGCCGCCTCCAACTGATGTCCAGGCCTCGTGTCTTCACAGTACTTGATTTCAATCAAGTGCACATGCCGCTGGTTTACATTCAGTTGGTGGGGGCAAATATTAAAGACTTTGATACTCAGGCTGATTTGTGCAATCGTTTGTATAGAGAGTGGAGGAATTTGGATAATGTTGAGCCAAGGGGGCACTGCCATAAGCGGGCCTCCTACCATCAATGGTTTGAATGCTAGAAAGAAAAGAAAAGAAAAACTACGTAGGCAGAGGAAACTCTCCTTACATCAATTAAGGAAAAGGAGACACATTGGCTCAGAAGAGCCGTGAGTCCCCTCCACCACGAAGCTACAAAAAGAAGACTCTAATGGGGATCTGGAGGGTTATTGGAAGCACCCGACTCCATAACCAGGCTGCAAGAAGTATTCTTGTTTTCAATAGCATGCCCTGTGGCAACAAGGTTGCTGGCATACGTGACAGTTTGGGCATGAAGTTTGCGAGGTGTACAATACCCAGACGCTGCAAATGTATTGTATCCTTATAGTATGGTGCCTAGATACCTTAATATTGATTTGAGTAGGAGAGTGCAGCATAATGTCTCAAGATTTAGACTTTGTGCTCACACCGTGGGAGTTGAAAAAGCTTGTTCAACCAAGTTGGCAGCCTGGCAGAAATGCCATTGCGACTTTTGTGACTTGCATGATTTGCAAGATGAGAAACATTCCCTTTTCCTTTGCAATTGTGACAGTGTGTGCGTGTGTGCTGTTACTATCTAGTAGGAACATTACTAACAAGTAGGAACAATTACTAAATTAGGAACAATTAGCGATGAGGACGTCTTTCAATTTCTGAGGCAAGGTTCAAATCAGTTGTATAACTTCATTTCTGATTTCATTGGGATACTCGGAACACTCTTTTGTGTGATCGCTGTTCTTCTGATGAGATTCAAGATGAGGCTCATGCCCTTTTGGTGTGCAGGGACGCAAATGTTTGTGCTCTGAGGAGAAAGCATGCTTACCTGTTCAAACTGTTTCTCTGGTGCTTTTTCAATGGGGCAACCATTTTTACAACAAGCCAGTGTCCAGGATGTTTTTGATTTCCTCTTGCAACACAACAACAAGCTTTTTTTGTTTGTTTCTGAGCTTATGGACATTATGTTGACTGGCGAGGACGAGTCACAGGTTGATCAGCCAAACAGTCTGGCTGAAGGTCCCCCCGTGTAAATATGTAAATCTGATATCATGGATATTTTTTGTGAGTTTGGCAGAGACCAGCAGGCTGAGCAGTCAAACCACTTGGCTGAAGGCCAAAACCCCATGTAACCTAATTTAAACGAACGTTTGCGATACATGTCTGCATACTTTTGCCCAGCTTTGAAACACTGATTTTATTCCTTTCTTGGCGAGCTTTCACATTTTGACTGATTTTGAGGTCAATGCTTTTCTAAATCAAGGCTCATACAGATTTTCAAAGAATGTTTCACCAGCAACTGATCAGCTAGAGATTTGGGCTGTAGACCAATGTAAACCCATGTAGGCCAACCCCTTGTAACCTCATTTAAACAAATGTTCGCGATAAGTGTGTGTGCTGAAGTTCAAGACGAGAAGCACGATCTCTTCCATTGCAATTTCTTTGAAGTATGCGAGCTGCCCGGAAAACACAAGAATCTTGTCATTGATCTTTTCAAGCCATTACATACTATTGCCCAGCTTCCAAACACAGCCTTTATTCCTTTATTGGCAAGCTTTCACAATATAACTGATTCTGAGGTCAATGCTTTCTTATATCAAAATTCGTACAGAAATTCAAAGTTTTTGTCAGAATTGGTTTACATTTTTGATGTTGGTTGAGACTGTTTCACCAGCAGCCAGAGTCTCGGGCTGTAGGCCAACCCCTTGTAACCCTTCTCTGAATCCTTGCTCTGGTGGAGCTTCTGCTGAACTGTGTTACTAAGGTAGTACTTCCATGTTCTTAGCTTCAGACCAGACCAGTCTTCCCACTTCAGCTTCTATTCCAATGGTTACAAAGTGTATTTTCCTGACACTACAGCCTTATGGAGTCTTTTGTGCATAACTTTGCATGCTTGTTCCATTTAGAGTGACAGTGTGTGTGACTTCTACAGTTGATACTTCTGAACTCAGCTCAAGGCTTTCAGTTGACATTTACACAAGTTTAGTTTGGTTTGGTTACATGCACCTTTTGCTTCAGCTAAGCTGCCCTTGTAGGCAGGTACAGCTATGTAACCCTATCCTATCCTATCCTATCCTATCCTATCCAATGGTTACAATGGGTGACCTCCATTTTTAGGCTGATCGGCTTGCGACTGTTCTCAGCCAGCCAGAAACAAATCCACAAGCTTAGACACAAAAAAGAAGAAGTGTGTTCGCTGATGAAGGAAAAAAAATCAGAAACAACTTAAGAGCGCACTTGATGGAATAAAAGAGGTTGCGTCTTGGAGATGTCCTGGAAGAAAGGTTTGAAAATTATGTGATACTTGCAGTGCAAAGAACAAACTTGTTCATTGGTACAGTTATAAAAAAACAGCGCTTCATCACGAATTCGGTTGCAAGGACACCTGTTACACACAAAAAAATTCCATTGCCAAACAATCTGCCACCAATTCACTTTTTGCTTTGCATAAGGGGCAACAACAAACATGACATGGGCAAAACGCCATGGCCCAATCTCGGCAGAAATTGTGTCGGTTTTGACCTTACGACACACACACACACAATGAAGTCCCCCCATCATTTGAGCAGCAAGTACTGCATATATTTGGGGTCCACCAGCCACGCCAATAAAAAACTTCCCATTAACACTTCCTTTCTCTCCCATTCTCTCCCTTTCCATTCTCTTGTCTCTTCTCCTCTCTTCCTCCTTTTCCTTTTCCCTTTTAACACACGAACGCGCACACACTCACACATGTACACAGAGTGTTTCACGTGTGTGCAGTTGCCGCAGGGCTGCTCCAGTGTATATATATTTTTTGACCTGCATCTCCTCACCCTAGTCTCCCTCTCTCTCTCTCTCTCTCTCTCTCTCTCTCTCTCTCTCTCTCTCTCTCTCTCTCTCTCTCTCTCTCTCTCCTCTCACTGACTATGTGACTTGAAATGCAAGGTCCTTGGCCTGTGACTGCCACTCCAATTATTTGGGCAAGAGAAACTTGTAAAACTAGCTTGTCTTGTGGAATGCCATGCAGCTTGCAACTGAGCATTGAAACCGTGCAACTGACTATTGAAGTGTTGCATGGAATGTATCTTTTCACATAAACTGCGCTCTTAGTCAGGCTGCAGTCTTAATCATACACAACAGTCGCCATTGAGCATTCATCACTGTCCAGGGTACCACTACTTAAGGCCTGACTGAAAGTGGACCATTTGCACACATCACTGTCCAGCGTTCTGTGCAAAATACAAGTTTTCTAAAACAAATGTTACTGAAATGCCTCAAATGCATGTTGCAGCGCACCGCAGTAAAACAATTCTGCCAATGTAGTCCAGTCATCCATCCCACTAACACCCATGCACAATTTCCCTGCTTCAATTATTTACTCAAACCACAATTTTAGATCCCAATCCTATTCAATCCTATTTGTAAGCCCAAGTACAACAAGTCTGTGCTTGCAAGAGAGCAACCCTCACACCACGCACGCAAGAAACCTCCCATCCATTCTTCTTGAGGTTTTCATCCTTGCAAGGCGAGGTGACACCAACCTTACCAAATAGCATCACGATTGCAACAGCCATTTTCAGCATATCAGCACAGGAAATGTGCGCGCATGAAGTCACCCAGCAGCATTATGCGAACCACGCAACGAATGCTGTTCGTATAATGTCACATAGCCCACTTTCCTGCAGCAAATGTGCAGCTGTGGAAAAGGGCCCCTGCCTGGACAAGCACCATGTATCAATAAGACTTCACATCATACGAGGCATCACCTTCATCGCCTGTCTCTGAGCCATTCAGCACCAAACAGGACAAGTCTGGCCACTGCCAGAGAAATTAAGAGTGAAGACCATAGAAATCAGGGAATATGGCAGCAAAGCTAGAGGGTATTTTTAGGCATAAGTTCCTTGGTCCATTTCAAAGCTTTCTAGACTTTTTGTAGACACGACCCTGGGTGAGCCAGAGGAGGAGAAGGCGGCTCGGAGCTCTACTTGCCTCTACCACCTCATGCAGTATCTCCACTACAATTGGACTTACTTGTGTAAGAGGTGTAAGCTAGAATAATTCTAAAATCGAAATTGCTGCAGCTGCTCTGGCATGCAGTGTGCACAGTCTGCATCAGTCCTGATCATGGGGACCTCACCTTACTTGACATTCAGGCAGTCCATCCCAGGTGGCAATGATAATGGGAAGATGGCTCCAAAATTATTGCCTTTTTGCTGCATCCTGCAGAGATGCATGGTCAACCGCTCCAGCTCTTGCTTGAATCCCACAAGTATGTGTGCATTTTCCCCTGTAGAAGAGTGGGGAAGGAGTTGACACAATGTGTGCAAAAAGGACAGCACTCATCATCATGCGCACCTAGGAATTACAATAAGCTGTTGAGAGCCTATACAAAAACCTGCAGGGTTCCTAAACTATGAACTTTCCTAGTAACTCACCACAATTCCTGCCTGGAAACGTGACATGGTGGGGGTTGCGTAGAAAGCATCAAAAGTAGGTACCACCTTTTTGGTAGGTAACCTTGTAACCTATTAGGCAGCATCTGGTGGGTAGGTGTACAACATTCGATCCAGCATACGTAAAGCATCAGCTTAAAAGGAATGGCAAATTGTCCAGCTCATGTGGATGCCGGACAGTGCTGCGTCTTGCGGAGTTGAGCAAAGGAGGTCAATAAGCCCTTCGCTTCACAATTCCAACAGAAGAGAGCCAATTTCACTCCCCCAACCTAATCCCTTCCCCCATTGACTAACATCCAAGTTATCAGCACTCATTTCGCACCCCTTTTAAACTACATTCTGGCATGTAGTGTGGACAGCGTGTATCAAAAAGAAGGTAACACTTGTCTCCAATCCCAACAACATAAAAGACAGCCTTTCTTCAAGGTTCTGCCATAAAAAAGGGCTCTGACATTTCAGTCTTTAACCCCAACCTACACATTTACAATCCACTGTAGAAATACAATTGAAGGTCTGAGCTTAAGAGCTATCTGTAGGTGTAATTATGGGTCCATCAGAAGGGGTGGGAGGTGGGTTGGGGGTTTTAATTTGGGACTTCCCTCCAAATTTGTATCGAGGCACTTCTACGGAACTTCACTCGTATCATGAATTCCCGGGCTGACAGTCCTGAGACTGTCAAACTGGCACCCTTTTCAAGGTTTGAACCAAAAGGGTGGAGGGTCATTGTGCATACTACAAGCCAGGGCCACATGTGCATGGGTGTGGAGCAGATAGTGTGGAGGTAAAGGTGCAGCGTACCAACCTATACTTTCAGGGGAAAAAAGATGCAAGGCGTATACCTTACATACAATTAAATGGTCAGGAAAGCAGTCCATGGATTCATTAGTCAAATTATGTGTGCCTGGCAAGTCATGTGCCTGGCAAGTCATGTGTGCATCCACAGCCTGGCATCCTGTGCCAAGCAAGTCATGTGTGCATCCACAGCCTGGCATCCTGTGCCTGGCAAGTCATGAGTGCATCCACAGCCTGGCATCCTGTGCCTGGCAAGTCATGTGTGCATCCACAGCCTGGCATCCTGTGCCTGGCAAGTCATGTGTGCATCCACAGCCTGGCATCCTGTGCCTGGCAAGTCATGTGTGTATCCACAGCCTGGCATCCTGTGCCTGGCAAGTCATGTGTGCATCCACAGCCTGGCATCCTGTGCCTGGCAAGTCATGTGTGCATCCACAGCCTGGCATCCTGTGCCTGGCAAGTCATGTGTGCATCCACAGCCTGGCATCCTGTGCCTGGCAAGTCATGTGTGCATCCACTGCCTGGCATCCTGTGCCTGGCAAGTCATGTGTGCATCCACAGCTCAATCTTTGCCCCATAATTCTGCTGCAATGCAACTATGAATTGTGATAAGTATGCAGATGGATGGAGGATCGAAAAGAAAGCAGACTGGTGCCCCTATTTGGCACACCAATAGTGTGTACAAATGATGACTGGTACACGAGACCTTTCCCTTCCTTGAGGGGTAACCTTCCAGAGCCCCATTCCTTAGCCTGCACATTTGTCCGAGAGTTCCAGCAGAGGCAACCCTCTTGGGAAGCAACACTACTGGCTTTGTTTGCCTAAGCAGAAAGCTGCACAGGCCAGGCATATGTTCAGTGTTCAAGTGCCTGTCAGCAATGAGGGAGAGGGAGAGCGGTTGCTTAGGGCCCAATGTGCAATTGGCAGTATGGGTTCATGCTTTGAGTAATCCTTTTTGGCCTTGCCGATACAACCAGAAGTTCTTAGCCACTCCTTTTGAACCCGGGGTCACAGCTAGGCATTAAATACTACAACTCTTCCACAAGGTGCGATCCAGGGGGGGGGGATGCTGTGGCGGTTTTGACGCTACAAAGGGCTTCCTTAGAATTTCAAGTATCCAGATAAACCACCGACAAGACCCGCTGAATACCTCATCCTATCGGTATCATCTCAAGACCCGCTGAATACCTCATCCTATCGGTATCATCTCACGAGCCAAGCTCGCCACAGGCCTTGCTTCTCAAATTCCTTGCTTTTCCGTGCGGCTTGTGGATACAGTGTTTTTGATACACACGATTGAACCTTGCAGCTTCAAGTTGTTTATCAGGTGGAGCACTCTTCTGTTTTCCATTCGCGCATTCAAAAATATTTAAATTGATTAAAAAAACAGGGATGGATCACACGTGTTTTGTGTGTACGTACAAACGCATGCAGTTCAAACTGACTAAAACGGCTGTTTAAGTGTGTGAGAAAAATGTCGTACGATACACTCAGCATCCTCATTCCATTAATTCACAGCCTTGCTGGCCCCGAGTTCTAAGGCACCAGACTTTCTCCTTCACTTCAGTCCTCCATCCCTTAGCCAGACCCCTCTTCCTCCTTTTAAAAAGGCCACCTGGCAGCCGGGCTGAGCTTTCTGCAGATGGCAGTGCTGGAGCATCTAAAGCATCTGTGCACCAGCAGGCTTCCCTTCACCAAGCCTTTAATGAGACTCCAATGGACTTGGTTATTATGTTGACATCATGTCTATGCCCCCAAGGGCAAGGGCAAGGGGGGGGAGGGGGGTGCAGGATGGTTTGTGCCCCTCCCAGAAGATCCTTCCCTGTCAATTATCTTGTTCCCAAAAATGGCACGCACACATAACGCGCTTTTATGCAAAGTATTTTACGCGTTTATGCATGTGCGGCTTAATAGCACAGAAACGAAAGCAGATAATCCACCAGAAGGTACTGAAAAGCACATTCAAACAGTTCCCTACTTTGAAATTGAAACCCTTTCATAGCTATGAACAAGATTTGCAAGGATTGAATGTTACTTAGAAGACAGATTGCTTAGTTTGAAGGACCGAGTATGCTGATGAGAAACAATGTTACATATTTTGAAATTGTTGTCCTCTTACATAAGAAAAGTCGACATTCCAGGCCATTCTTAAATGATAAAATTTTACCAAACAAACACGTAGACTTTTCATTGTGCCAATCAGTCAGCGAATCCTAAGCAAGTAAATTTTGTGGTGTGTGTATGTGTATGTGTGTGTGTCACCATAGCAGCACTGATGTATTGCGAGACTGATTCATTGCGAGGTCCCAAAATAATTTCATTAATGTTATTGCGAACATTATGGGTTTGCGAGGCCTACCAATAATACTCATAATTTGCCTACTTTTGCGTTTTTGCGTCGCATACACAATGACTTTTGGTCTCCACTCACCCCTCCCCTTCCACCATCTCTTCATCTGAGAAGTCCAAAGAGCCCTCCCTGTCCCTGCCCCTGTTGCCTCCTGCCCCCTTCCTCCCCTGCCGATCTACAATTGCTGCTTCCTGCTGTGTGAGTAATGCAAGCGCGTGCTGACACACTCCTCCCAGAAAGCCTGGATGGGGAGCAGCTCAACCCACATAACCTTGGGGGCAGGTGCTGCCTGGACTAAAGGTAGCAGTCTGGGCCCTCTATAGGGGGGTTGGGGGAGGAGGTGGCTGGTAATGGCAGCAGCAGAGCTTCCTTGGCGGACCATTGACCACCTCGTGCTCCCGCTTGGTAAACCCCATATGTCGAAAAGAGTTCTCTACCCGTTAGCAGCATGTGGCTACATTCTGGGGCCCAATTGAGTGCTAAATGCAAACCGACACCCTTTGCGAGGCCTTGAAAAAAGTAATTTCAAACGCACTTAATATTGCGAGAAACCCCAATAATAATTTAATTAGTCACAAAACCCCCACTGCTGCTACGGAAGTGCCTTTCATGCTTTTGCACTCATTTGACTGTCTTGTCTGACGTCTTTTCTCGCCTGAAACTGTGGTTTCTTTCTCATATCATTTTCAAAGACTTTCCTTAATGCGAGGGACGCCAACCATTATTTGATTGTTTGTAAACTCCCCAGTGTCGCTACAGTACTTATCTAAACATATTTACATTTATCTTGCACACAGTCACCGCGCAGGACATAAGACATTTTGCAAGTCACGGAGATTTGGTCATTTTCCTTTCCTTTCCTCAATATTGCTTTACCCACCTTGCCTTTCACAGGGATCAAGCCCACAGACTCCCAGGCATACTCAGGCAGCAGACCTGAAAGTGAGTGAAAGTTTGCGATCACGTCTACACGATGAAAATATTAAAATCATGCAATACCAAACAGTAACAGACACGGGCGCAACCGAAAACATACTGATGTATCACCTTATCCCTTACCCTGCGTTGCCTCAGACACGTGTATGCGTCCAGGTACACCTGCAGCAAACAAAAAGCACGTGCGTGAAAAGATGAGAGCACCAAAGGGTCCAAAGCAAGGTTACAAAGCGCATGTCACTGACATTGATTTGCAGGAGCCAAATAAGGAAACAAGTCGCATCAGGCTGCATGCAAGCAAAGCTATTTGGATGGCTGTAGCCTCACCTGTGGACTCCATCCGCGCTGCTGTGTTCCTGTAAAGAAAGGAGAGGACACAGTGTGAAAAGGCACACAGCAAGTTTTGAATAGCAGGTAGTTGCCAACCAGTGAGTTGTGAGCTCCCTGCCATAACCATTCCCGCAACACACATGCAGCGTGCTGGCCACGGTAACCAATTCCAAGGCCTAATTGGACATGTGCTGCTGCTGCTGCTGCAGGCTGAACTTGTACTCTGAAATGAGGATTCCAAACAGTGATCTCAAGAGTGCAAAAAAGTGGAAGGGGGGATGCCAGGGAGGCGGCACGACAGGTGAAGAAGAAGTCAATAGGACAACAAATAAAAGGGGCACAGGGTGCGGCAGCAGCAAACACACTCACATGGTGTCTCCAAATATGGAGAACTTGGGCAGCTTGGAGCCAATGAGGCCTGAAACAACGTCCCCTGTATGCATGCCCACTCTCACTTGCACAGGGTTTGTGCTGCGAGGCATCATGATCTGATGTGACAGAGGGCAAATGGAAAGAAATGTGTAAGGAAAATGTAGCAAGTATACAATAGGATCCTGCAGATTTCAGGACAAGGGGTCCTGCTTCCTCCACACTTTTTTGCTTTATCATACCTACATAAAATCCAGAATATATATTGCCGCGCATTATATCTTTTAACCTGTACCGTGAATGCAAGCACTTTAATTGTACTACCGTAGCATTGCTAATGTATTACGACACTGATTTATTACAAGGACCCAATATTATTTTATTAATTAATTTGCGAACATCAAGGCTTTACAAGGTGCCAAAAAAATTCAAAATTTACACACTTCTGCGTTTTCGCGTCTCTTGCACTGGACCTCTGCTTCTATTCATCCCCTTCCTCCATTTCTTCATCTGTGGACTCTGTGGTGTCCTTAAACACCTCCATCGGCTCACTCGCCCCTGCCCCTCTGGCTTTGTGCAGTAGCTTGCTCCTGTGTGCCTGAGTCCCTTCCCCTTCCCCTGCCCCCCTTTCCTCGGCTGGGAGCTGTGGCTGTAGGGTCCACAAACTCCTCAGGGGCAATGGCTGCAACCTCCTCCAGGCAGGCATCCCCTGCCCGCACTGCTTTCCCCACGCTCCCAGCTGCTGACTCAGCTGCCAGCTGCCCTGGGTGCACCTCCTCCCTGCCAGGAAGCTTGATGGGGAGCAGCTGCACCCAAACTACCTTTGGAGGAGGTGGTGCTTGGACCACAGGGATATAAACCAGCATCCTTTACGAGGCCTTGGAAAAAGTTATTTGAAAAGTCACTACGGATTGTGAGGGACCCCAATAATTATTTAATTATCCGTTAACTCCCCAGTGTCGGTACGGTATGCTTTAGGTCCACGACCGGTTTGATCCTCTCTTGAGATTTCCAAAACTAGTTTCAATCAGAGGGAGGTCACCATTGTGTGGGACTCTGTGAGGCTACACCTCAAAAACATATGGATGATCCCGGACCAAAGTTTGTCAGCACAAAGATGGCACTATCCTTTGTAAAAACTATTACTTTTTGGTCGGGACCATCCCAGAGGGGGCCAACTGAGCGTGTGCCCAAATATGCTCCTTTTGTGCATTTAAAGTGCACCCACTCACAGCCACTTCACCAGATTGAAATAATTGAAGCTTTCTAGTGTAGCTGGCATTACAAGCTACCAGAACATATGCTCAGGTTTGTGTAAGTTGCCCTGTGTGCTAGGTATCTGGGCTTAAGCTCACATGGGGCACGTAAACCCTAATAATGGGAAAAAGGCTGAAATCGCCATACAACACCAACCACTGGGTCTTTTCACTCCATTTTTTTTAGTGATATTTTTTCGTTACAGGGACCCCAAATCACTAAAAAGCACCCAATTTGGTGCATTGGGTGGTCAGATATGGAGTTTTGGTGGTGAGAATTAGGGTTCGCATCGCGGCTAAATAGGCATGTGCGCCCCAACTGGCAGTTCACAGACCCTAGTGCTACAGGTTGCCTGTGAAACCAAAGGAACCCAGGCTGGGAAACTGCCAGTTGGGGCGCAGATATGCAAGGGAGCATGCAAAAAACACCTGCTTTGGGGCATCAGTTGGTCCCCTCTGGGATCATCAATGCGTTCCTGAGATACATTACTGACACGTACTCACTCCGCACCCTTTGATAATATTTAGTTTAGCAATTCTGCAGTGAATCCGCACCCCCTTCAGTAGATAACAATGTGAAATCCGCACAAATCCACAGGAGCAATTACTTTATGCTCTGCCCTCGTATTTTGACATATGAGAGAGCAATGGTGCTTGCTGTGCAGCTCCATGCGTGAGCACCTATGTTTCCAGGTTTGTCAACTTCTTGACAGCAGCAAGCCTATTGTGACCAAGGAAGCCATGCATACCAATTGTCCATCCTCTGGACCAGAAGAATCCTTATCACTCACACCCCCAAACAATACTTTTTTTCCAATATATCTGCACAAACCCGCTCTTGGAAATAGATAAATATTTTTTGAAGTGCAAAATTTATCTGTACCCGTCAAAAAATTATTTTTTCCGGCGTGATACAATGTCAGTATGGTATGGACAGAACAAGATCTGGTGAAACTCTTTGAAAACCTCTGCAACCTTCAATGACAAAAGTGTTTTACTAACGTAAGTAAACAATGTTCTACATACCGTACCAGTACTAAAGTATTGCGAGCACACATTATTGCGAGGTCCCAAAATAATAACATAAATTTATTTGCGAGTAATAAGGTTTTGCGAGAGGCCTCAAAAAAGTGCAAAATTTACGAAGTTGCGCGTTTTAGCATCTCTATCTGGTTCACTGCTCCTACTCATCCCCCTCATCCCTCCTCTTACCCCTGCCTCCTGCCCTCCCCTTACCCCTGCCCTAAGCCCTTGCCCTCCCCTTGCCCCTTGTCCTCCCCTTGCCCCTTTGCCCCTGCCTCTTGCCCTACCCCTTTGCCCTGCCCTACCCCTGCCCCCTTGCCCTCCCTTACCCCTGCCCTACCCCTGCCCCTACCCTTGCCCCTTGCGCGGCTGCTTGCCCCTTCAGCAGCATTCTCACTTGTGCCTGAGCCCCTCCCTCTGCCCCCAGCGCGCACTGCCTCTCCCAGACGTCTAGCTGCTGCTTCTGCTGCAACCTCGTCCATGCTGGGACCCGATGGAGGGCGGGTTGTAAACTTGAGTCTTTGCGAGGCTTTCCAAAAAGTAATTTATAAACGGACTTAGTATTGCGAAGGGTGCCAATAATTATTTATTTAAATCGCAATACTCCCAGTACTGGTACGGTATTCAGAATGCACAGGGAGCTTCCAGGAGAGTGAAAAAGGAGCAATCCAATTAAAGATTGCAAGCTCGGTGCTGGTTTTGACCAAAATTTGCTTTTTTTATAAACATCACGCCTATAATGTCAGGTGCGTGCAGGAACGTCGCCAGGAGCCAGAGCAAATTTTCAGCCAGTTTTGGCACGCCCTGTTGCAGCCTGACCTCTGATTGACCCATTCCGATTGACCCCATTCCTCTGGCATGCTGTTCAATATTTTAGTTCTACAGGTTGTGGGGTTCAAATGATCGATGGGGGAGGATTGGGACCCGGTTTTGGCCTGGGCCGGAAGAACCCTAGCCACGGGCAGTTAGGCGCGTGGAAAAGCTTAGCAAAGTCTTGCCAGCTATTCATACACAAACTGCTTATGCAAGCTAGACGCCCCCTCTCCTCACGCAACGAGCGCTTATCATTTTAAGTGCTTGCTTCTCCACTTAGCTGCTGCAAGGGCTTCAAGCCTGTTGCTTGACTCCCTTCCACTGTCTAAGAAGGCAAACAAATTTAAAAAATCTAAACCAAACGCATGCTGGGATTACAAGCTTTGATTTAATGGTCACTTGCTCTCCAATGGGAACCCTAGGCAAAGCAATCCATCTCAGTATGGGGCTTGTCTGAGCCTCTATGGGCGTCTCTGGTATCCATGCAAAGCCAGTTTTTAAATGGCCAATTTATGGCTCAGAGGTGGCCTGGATACCTCAATGCTCTATCCTTCCAGGTCGGACCCAACCGAACATAGCGGGACTATGCCCCAGGGAACCTCCACTCTAGAAGCATGGGGATGATGTTACCAGCAGAACAAGCTCCCTAGCACTTGGGTCCTGAGTAGGTACTTAAGTTGCAAAGAGCACTTCCACTAAAGAGCAGCAAACCAGTAACAGCGGCTCAATAGAGCTTGGGGCCCAATCAAACTGCCTATTTGGATTACAAACAATGGCCCGCAGCCCTTTCACATAACTGAACCAATCACCTTGGCAGCCTCCTGCAGCACAGCCTTTGCAAACTCCATGACGCGGCGAGCTGAGGCTTCAGGGGCACTGTGGCGATCGAGTGTGTGAGAGAAGCCGTTGCGCGAGTTGCTCGACAACACCCCAGCAGACACGATGTAGCAGTCCCCAGCTGTCTCTACCTGGTTGAGCAAGTAGAACATGGAAATTGGTGTGCCATAATTGCATGTGCATGAGGTGATAGGAGTGCCATTCGCACCCTGCTCTTTCTGTAACAGTCTTCTTCTGTTAGGATTGTTTACATTAGCACATTTGAGCCTCTGCAAAAACTACCTTAGTTTTTCTGAAATCGCTTTGTTAAAGAAGGAAAGGCAAGGCTCGCTCTACTATCCAGGAGTAAAAGAGCATGTGGGAGCTTTGAATACCAAGCATGTCACTCCTTTACACACTCACACTTCAAACACTCATATGAACCGCGCAGCAATGCATGCAAACTCAGCAGTCTTCACAAGTTAAGCGCCATGTGGACACTGGGGCCTGCTAGCCTTTTTTATGGCACTCAGCACCTGTCATTGACATATAGACATCGTCTTGAGGGCTGCGTCTGAGGGAATATCTTGGACACAAAACAGTCCCCAATATTTGCGGTTTTCTTACATTGTTAACAGAGCCAGTAACACAATAAACAAGAGGATGCATGCAATGAGATATCTGCTCATGCCCAATCGAATATGCAAGTATTGCTTGTGAGAGATACTTGCTTACTTTGGTTACGCTGAATTGATCAGTGAGCCTATCCAGCGTGGAAAACAAGGTGTTGATGAATGCCATGATCTCTTGTGGCTCCACGCTCTGCACAGACACAAAAGTAATGACTTGCCACAGAGGATTGATTGAGGCCCAAAACAGCCTGCTTTTGGAATGCTTTCAGCATAGGTGCACCTCAATTGGCAGCTATCAAGATTGGGTTCTATACGAGTGCTTTGAAAGCTGCCAGTTGGGGCGCATACATGCCTAATTTGCTGTGGCGTGAACCCTACTCTTTGCCACCAAATCTCAATCACAGATCACCCACTGCACCAAATTGGGTTATTGGATTCCAGTACAAAAAGATCATTGCAAAAGAAATAAAGTGAAAAGACCCAGTGGTTGGTGAGCCATGCAACTTCAGTCATTTCCCTAAAAAACAGCACAAGGGGTGTCAAAGTGTCAAAAGGGGTCAGGATTTGGTCTTCTCCAAACATTCTATTGAACATGCAGGATGTTAATATGGTAACAGGAGGTATAAAGTCAGGCCCCCAATACCTGTGTGATATCCTGCCTTTTGCCAGCCAGCCTGCCTCTGCCGATTCTGAGCATACCATCTGAAAGCTAGTTAGGAGAGCAAATTTTCATGCTGAGCTTGTCCCGTTTGATAAACCCTGCTGTGTGCTAGGCCAGCCCCATGTTTGTGCGCTCAGCTAGCCAAACGTATCCCCTTTGTGCCTCAGCCCTCAAGCTTGCAGGCGGACCTTAATATGAGCCCTGAGTGCCAGAGTGGCCACCTGCTGCAGCCAGTGGCGCGGGGCTGTTTTGGGGGGTGCTCTAAACTCAGCTGACATGAGTGCTGACAACAGGGAACGGCTTCAAAATATTCAATGAAATTGAGACGCATCAGCAGGGTGTTGGGGGTTGGAATTCAAATCCTTATGCCATTTCAGTTTCCGTTGACAGCCACAGATGCGAGGACAACCAGGACAAACAGCAGAGACGGAGGTGGCCTGTTGGGGCCTGTCCGAACCTCCCTACTTTCGTGCGCCCCTCTGTGGAACCCAATCCGGCAAGCACCAGAGGCCCTTGCAACAACCCAAATAACTTGAAATATTACCAGCAGGATTTCACACACTCGGCGCTGTAGTTTGGCCTGAGCGGGGTCCCTCTCAAAAATGACATTTACCAGGGGTGATTGAGAAGCCAAGGCATCGGGCACATCTTGCACTTAAAAATCATCAAAATATTACCGTACTTCAGTGTTTTTTCTAAGGTTTTGAGGCCTGTAGGCAATTGCCTACACAGGGTGCTCAAGCCAAAATACTGTGTAGGGAGGCACCTAAAAATCTTTTGCCAATTGTGCATGGAATATTACTTCAACAGTCACAACAATAACTATCAAAGATATGTAGTGGGTAGGACTCACAGCTCCTCTGAGCCAATGTGTCTCCTTTTCCTTAATTGATGTAGGGAGAGTTTCCTCTGGCTACGCAGTTTTTTTAAAGGTAAAATGGTGTTCCTGAGCCCATTTGTTCATTTGAGTTTGTCTCATGCACATTCTGAGTCCTAAATGAGGCTCCGTCACTGTCCTCGTCCATCTGCACTATCACTGAATAAGACTGCTGCCTGCGGCCACCGCCATAAGTTGCTTGGGTGACGCTTCTTTGCGTCTGCCCACTTCTCAATGGCTACTACTTAGCCATGAGCACGGAATGCACTTCAGCAACCCATGCCCCACGAATGTCAAATGCCCCCTACCTGGCTCACAGCAGTGATGCCTAGCTGCTTGGTTTGTGCACCCCGCAGCTGCCCTGCGTCAGACCCCCGCTGCCTCTTTGCACTTGCCCTCCCTTCACCTTCTTCCTACCTAAGCCCCCACTTCCATCCCCAGCATCTGCTGCATTAGGTGCTGCAGGCTGAGCAGCAGGAGGAGGAGCAGGGGGTTCCCTGCTGCGAAGTGCATGCATGGTGCTTGTGCCTGCCTCATGCTGGCACGGCCTGGCTGGTGCTGGAGGGGGTGCTGGGGCTGCTGGTACTACTGGTGCTGGTGCTGGTGTTGCTGCTGCTGGGCCACTTTGCTGCCACTTACTACCTCGTCCACCCAGAAGCTCACTCACACCTAGTTGAATCAATATATATATATATATATATATGTATATATTTTTTTTGTTAAATAACATGAAATTTTGGAAATGGTGGACGACACGGGGTGCTCCCCAGGAATTTGGACTGTCGCACAAGGGCGACAGGGGGGGGTCCTGGTGGGCCCGCCAGGACCCCTTCGTGTCGGCCGCCATGTCGCCTTAGTGTCGCCAATTGGCGACGCGTCGCTACTAAAAAAAAACACTGCCGTACTTAAATGTAATCATTCCGCACCCCTCGGAAAATAAATGCTTTTGTCATTCCCGCCTTAATCCCGCACCCCTCCAAATAGTTATTTTTTGGTTTCCCGCGTATTCCCGCAGGGGCATTCACCTCGCTCATACCCTTTAAAACCTTCAACAATATATATTTTTCTCTACCGTACCTCCACGACCAGTTCGAAAGGTTCCTAAAAAATAATCAATAAAAATTTCGATTTTACTTCGGATGGGGGTCCCATAATCAATATTTCAATTCGAATGGGTTCGATAGGCCTCTGACTGGCATTAATTTCTCAATACGAATACCCAATTCAAACTCTTGCTGCTGCTGCTGCTGCTGCTGCTGCTGGGCACTGCTGATGCTGATGCTTGGAAGCTGCTGGATTGTTGCTGCTATTGGAGGGGACTGGAGGAGCTCTGTTCAGAAGTGGACACAAGAGAGGGAGCCCAGGAGGAGAGGTGTAGGGCTCCCGCTTCCTCTTATGTCCCTGCTGCTGCTGCTGCTGCTGCTGCTGCTGCTGCTCAGGGGCAGGGGGCTGGAGAGGCTTGGGTGCATCCACAAGCTGTCGCTGTCAAACGGTGCTGAACACACTGGAGCTCGTGCTTGCAACATCAACCGAGCTGTCACCTGCAGGGCACCCCACTGGGTTCTTCTGCTTTGCTGGCTGCCCCTTCTCGGATGCCTGGGCCCTGGCAAGCCTGGCTTGGTTCGCTAAGAGCTGCTGGGTGGGGGATACAGGCTTAAGCCACCTAGCTAGGGGGTTGAAGCTTGAGCTGGGGGCCTGGGAGGCCATTTTCCGCACGAGCCCTTTTGAGCCCCAAAATTAATCAATTTCCAATTCGAATGGGTTCGAACGCCCTGGCAATAATTAATAAAAAATTTCGAATTTGGGCTCCATAATCAATTAATTTTTGAACTGGTCGTGGAGGTACGGTATCCCGCACTTTCTCGCAGCCCCAAAAATAATCATTTTTCCTGCTGTCCGCACTCATCCCGCACCCCTCCAAAACATTATTTTTGCGGGATGATATAGTTTAAGTACGGTAATAGAAAAACATCTGCATACTCAAAACATGAGTTGGTGAGCCCAAATGAAAGAGGTGGCTTTTAATGCACAAAACACGATCTGGGCTACATCCAGGTGTCCCCAGCATGCCAAACCAGCACTTTCCTTCAAACAAGCAACCCCTCATACTCAGAAGTGCATTTGTCAGTGTGCAGCATTAAATCATCCTATTTTGGCACAGGATTGGAGGCCTGGTTTGAATCACTTCACTTGGAATTGTAAGACGGAGCCCCAGGTGGAGCTGTGGGCCCTTTTTTGGTGACTTGAGCACAGAGGAGTGATCTGGGGGCATCTGCTTTTCAATTTCTTTGGTAAGCATGGTATTTCGTAAAACATTTTTGGTAAAACATAAATGATATGTACGGTAAGAAACGGGAAATACAGAAGAAAAAAACTTGCCCGGCAGTGTAGGCAAGCCGAACCCCTCTGACGCCTTACAGTACAACCTCCATTTGGACATGCACTTGCTTTAATTTAAGAGCTCCCTAAATTTTTCTACACAAGAGCAAGGCTGTTGGACCATGAGCATGCATATTTGCTGTTAAGTCAATTTAGTACTCAGCCTCCAATTGAAGCCCTTCATGCCTTGATAACCCTTTTTAATTCTACTCCATGCGGAGCGTCTTGATTGTCTTTTTTTCTTGACTGTAAGATGACTAGGGATCAGCGTTGGCCTTTAGCGCTGTATCGTGTTTCGCGCTACGTAGCGCTATAGGAGACCCTCAAATAACTCTATATGCCGATCTATAGGGAGCAGCATTGGTTAAGAGCGCTATTATATCATAATGCTATATGACGTTATATAGCGCTGGAAAATGTGGCGTATAGCGCTGTAAGCCAATCCCTGGAGGTTACCGCTTGTGCACAAATTGGATTTTTTGGAAATTGAGTTTGATGGATTCAGGAATGCGAAGTGTCTCACCTTGGACATAGTGGTATAGCCACATATGTCCATGAATAACAGAGTCACAGCCTCATGGGTCCTGGCGAGCTTGGCCATGTTCTGTGGAATGGCATCCGTGGCACTGCTTTGCCTTGCAAGGAAGTCAATGGCATGCTGTAAAGACACGAGCAGAGGAGATGAGTGAAGGGTGAGGAGTGAGGACTCGCCATCCATCTCTACGTGTTGATACAAAAATGGATGACGACAAAAAATGCAATGGAAGTGAGGTTACACAATTGATCAAGTTGTGGGGGTACCTGGAAAATCATTTTAACGAAACAAACGCTGGGCACTAATTGACATAGTATAGGTGGTTATCATGACCAAAGCTCCACAGCACTGTAAACATAGCTGGAGAATGGCGGCTGCTTAGGTACACAAATAAGATCCAATCCCCAAAAACACTTACCTTGGGCAGCAAGGAGGAAAGAAGCAGAAGCTGGCTTTCTGCGAGGCTCAACAAAAAGCCTTGAACTTGCATCTGGTCTGAAATGTCTGCGAAGCTCACCATTGCCAGAGGCTTGGACCTGGCATGCAGGAAAAACAGAGGCAAAATGATGGTAAAGACAAATTATGGTCGTCCAGGTCGTTTCATACGTATGCAAAGTTTGCTAGCAGGCTGATTTTCCAGCAGAGATAGTAAGAACAAGGAAAGTTAAATCGAGGCAGGCAATGCCCTGAACATGCAAGCAAGTTACGCCTTGTTTGAAGCAACTGCAGCCTCATCGCTGAACAACTGGCAAGACTCAGGCAAGATGATAAGGACACGGGGTATAGGTGTCCGGGCCGTTTCAAGAGGATTTGTGGCAAATCTTACAACAAGTGATTCTGAAGCAAGAAGACGATGAAGACAGGAACAAAATCAAGGCACGTGAAGTTCTAAACATGCTAGTCACATCCTGGTGTCAGGAGCGGCTATAGCTACTACAACATGGCAGCCACGTCGCTGACCATTTGACAAATTTACGCCAAGAAGCAACAGGCTCACCCTCCTGGTTTAGTTTGAATTGGCCGAACTGAAATCTCAATAGCTCTCTTAGATGCGTGACTCATGTGCCCCTGCAATGGACGCTGCCTCTCTCCGCTGCGCCTAACATTGCTCGTGCTGCTCATCTCCTCGGCAATATCTTCTAGTTCATACATGAGCGAACATTCTGCATGTGTAAGAAAAATTAGTGGCGAAAGTCTTGCACCAAGCAGCATCACCTTGGCATGCAGAGTGTACTGCCATTTTACTGCCAGTCCCATCAAAAACAAAACAGACAGAAGCGTTTTAATCAAAAATCTTGCCTGCAGCTGGCCCTAACCAGGAGGCTACAGGTCCAGTGCAAGCAGCGGAGGGGGAGACCAAGCAGTCGTGTGTGATGTGTCCAGTTCCAAGCAGCAGATGATGGGGAGGTTGAAGCAGGCTACCCCTATTTCTCAAAATTGTAAAGCCGTCTTCACCAGGTTTAAGACCTAGGAGTTGGGCAAACAGCCACAGGCATGACATTGCCGCACCTGCATGCAGACTGCTGTCTGTTGGTGGACACCCAGCAGCAGCGGGGGAAGCAACAATTGCAGGCTCGCCCAGCGCAGGGACTGGTGTCGCAATGCACACCCCTGCTTCCAAAGACTGAGTGCATGCTGTGCTTGTTGTGCCATTTTGGGGACCCAAATTGTCACATCTGGCTTCTCTGTTTTTGCTGTCCAGGTGAGGGCATGCATTGCCCGCACAAGACGCACACATAGCCTGGAAGGAAGGCAGAGCCTGGTTTGATGCTTCGGGAGAGTGATCCATCTGCAGAATCTGCAGCATGGCCAAAGTCCTGCAGTGGTAAACAGGGGGAGTGCAGGGCATGGAGCACACTAAGATGATAAGGGTTGGCCAAATCCATCCATCCATCCATACATATATATATGTATGTATACGGCATACATGCGTCTATAATATATGCGGCACATATAAGGCCACATTTCTATCCATTTAACAAAAAAATGTTGAAAAGTTCAATATATACGTGCTTGAATATAAACGTAAATATTATCCGCATGTATCATATTTGGAAAAACCACATACGGAATTGGCCAACCCTAAAAATGGTTAACAGAGCTGCCGGCAGGGATCCATGCCGCTGAGCAGGTGAGATTGTGGCCTCAGCGAAAGGATGCTTGTATTCTTGAGGCATCTCATAAACTTTGGAAAGGTGCTTCAAAGAGGAACGCAGTGCTCATGCAGTAGAGGCATGGTCGTTCCATCATTCGTTTTTTGTGTGCCAAACAGCCATGGTGACTGCAAGGAGAACGAGCATATAAAGCGGCTAGTGCAAGACATGAGAGCTTGGGCTCCAGAAATTAGGGCAGCTGAGCATACATAGCAGCAGGTTAACAGGGTTGGTGGGGACTGTAGGTTAACCAATGTAAACCCATGTAAGAACGGTTGATTGATACTTAGCGCATATTTGCTCCCCAAAACATAAGGGCATTGGACCATGGCCTTACATGCAGGATATCTTTTCGTGTCAAGCTAGCTGTACACAGGCCAAAGTATCTGCTGGCCACTACAGCCGAGCTACCTGTAGTGGCCTTGCAAGCAAGTGAAATCGCTCCTGCATTAAGCACATCCTGAGGCGCATGTTGGAGCGTCTAATTGTAAACTCAGTACCTACACTAGACACCATGCCTCCTACCTGTCATAACTGCCTGGATTTTGCTGGTCAAAGCTTGGCCTCCTGATCCGATCAAGGGCAGTGTTTGAAAGCCCCTGTGCCTTAGAGATGAGGCTGTGGCTCAGGTCTGCATCAGGCTTGGCTTTTGCTGGGGCAGGGCGCGGCAGTTCTGCTGACCCTTGTTGCAACGAAGCCTTACTGCAGTTTGGGCTTTCCTGAGTGGGCATGAGGAAAGGGCCACCCCCTAGGCTCAAGCTGCTTCCCTGGGTGTGGATTGTGGTGGAGGGGGTGTTGCTGCTCAATTGAGTAGAGCTGCCAGTGAAAGGCATGCTCCCGCCGCCACTGCATGGGGAAGAGTACTGGCTGCCGAAGAAGAAGAAGCTGCTGCTGCTGCAGCTGCTGACACCTGCTGCCGACGCTGGCTTGGAGGCATAGAGGGGATGTTGGGCCAAGACCTGAAATTTAAGTTGTGGTCCTTCTCTGAGGACCTCAGTTCCAGAGCTGCCCTTCCCTTGCGATTGTTCCAAGGGTCCTCCTGCCATGACCTGCAAAACGGCAGAGAGCAGGCGTCAGACATGCTTACTCACCAAAGGAAAGACAAACATGCACAGGCCCTGATTGGCAGGATGTGTGGCAAAGGCCTGTGCATCTGTCAGGGGCAATGCTAACGTGACACTCCTCATAGAGGTCTAAGGGTGTAGTTGAGTTGCAGGCAAGCTGTACATTATTTGTAGACTTTCACATTATGGCGGTGAAGCTGTGGAAAAATATGTTTACTGACTGACAGGGAGCCGGTAAACTATCGGTACTACTGCTTCAGTTGCAACATGAGGACGACCGTGAAAGCAAGCATGAGCAAGGCACACCTTCGCTGAAAAGGGCATCAAATAAGGCAAGTGGTTGACCTTAGACAGCCAAGGGAACGGTCCACTCGGACATGCAAGCTGTGCAGGTAATAACGAGCGGGTATAAGGGGCACTACTTGCAAGACCAGCTTGCTCATCAGCTGGCAACTTCCTCTCCAGTACAGTCCTGTGTGTGTGTGTGTGTGTGTGTGTGTGTGTGTGTGTGTGTGTGTGTGTGTGTGTGTGTGTGTGTGTGAGCAGAGGTATGCAGGTGTGAGAGAGTGTTTGTGCATGCAACTTCTTATGGTACCAGTTTCGGGCTGCATATCTGTTAGATTGCCTGCAGGGCTGTACTAAGTCTACCGCCGGTCTAAAGGCAGGTGTAACGATTCATTTGCAGCTGCGTTGGAGCTAGTGTTGAGTCGTGGCTACATTACAAATTTCTTGCCAGTGGCAATCTTTGTAGCGAACCAGAACACAGCTGAACATGCATGTATCCTTCATACTGCCCAAGTTCTTTAGGGTGAGGGTGCAATGCAAGAAATGCAGCCTGACTGGACTCTTCACACACTTGGTCCCACCTATATGGCTGCAGCAACTGGCGAACCATGCAAGGAGGTTTTATACATGACCTTGAACACATAGAGTCGTCCCTGTGAACAGTTCCCCCCTAGTCAGGCCAAAGTGTCTCAAAGTCTTAAGACCATGCCTTCGCACCCTCTGAACCATCAAAGGACCCGAATAGTGCATTAAATTGCTAATAATTTGCTCTACAAGTGTCAAGAGGGTACTGTGAGGAGCAGTGTGTGGCTGGCAGAAAAACCGGTAAGGCAAGATCAAAACAGGGGCCATTCTTCAATCGCTTCATCAGTCCGCAACTTGAAAGTTCTATAAATCTGTCCTGTATCTGCCGCCACTCTGGTGCAGACCAGGGCAAGGTTTCTGCCCTGGACCAGCCAGAATACCCACAGAACACTCTGAATAACACAGTAAATTTGTTGCCAAGGTCCTGGGAACGGCCTCCCATAACCAGACCAGCGATTGAGCGTGTTTTTATTTCAACAGAAGCACCCAATCCTGCAGCATCTCTCAGAAAACATTGAGGGAGCAACCTTGCAACGTGGTCAAGCTGATAAAGGTACTTCCTTCCGCATCTGCACCTTTTCTGATGCGTGCCCCCCCAGCATCGTGTCCTCCTTGCGCCCTCCCACAAAATCTGACATTGCAGCATGATTAGACGAACTAAGAGCAACTTCAGTCCTGGAGTGCTGGTTTTTCTTCAGCCAAAATAGCGTTTGAGCCACACACAGCACCTCTGCATGCCAACTTTTCAGCAGAACTGAATGCTTGGGACACAGAATTATGTTTATACGCTCAGGGCACATTAGGGCGTATGCAACAAGCATGTCTGGTTAGGGGAAGCCGTTCCCAGGACGAACAGGGCGGTCACCAACCGCAACTTGATGGGGCCTCGGTGATTGACAGTGAAGTACGCTTTTTGACATGGAAGTGCCCCTAGCTCATCATCCAGCTAGAGTTATCTGCTCCAGGTTGGTTTGATGTCTTCAGGAAGCCAACTAACTGGTCAAACCAATACAGTTACTCCCTTTGACACATGAGCCAACTCTGTAACCATGTGAGAAAAGGAATGGAGTCCATTCAATGGACAATCGACATTGGACATCGACATTCTACTGCTTCAATACACTCTCCTGCTTTTTACCAATGCATCTTGTAGATGGGCTGTTCCAGGCAAATGCATATTATCCAACTTAGCAAGCCAGGTTTAGAAGCAGTCCACAAGGGTATCCACCTATGCCACCAGAGCGCACATCTTCAACACAAACTATGCATCCACTCTACTTCTACAAATTGAATTACGTTGCAGCAATAATGGAGCTTTGAGAAAAAATCACTTACACGGGGACAAAACTAAGGCAGGAGGAGGCTTTGGATGCGTGTCAGGCCAAAAAGTAAACACCATTTTGAAGGAGGCAACAAGCTTCACAATTTTAATGCCCCCATCAGGAGGCTTCAGGAAGCATAACTTTTGGACGTCAAGGGTCAATCTAATTAAAAAACTAAATATTCGGAATCCTCACATCAAGAGCTATCGATTGGTATATAAATGGGTTTAATCGGAGGAGGTGGGGGGTGGTGGGTGGTTCAGGGGGGTTTCGACTTTTTGGGACCCCCCCTCCAGAAATTTTCTGGGACATTTCTGCGGAATTAGACATATCATCGGATTCCTGAGCTCAAGAGCTGTCGATTGGCACCCTTTAAGTGTAAATTGGGTAAAAGTGGAGGTCTGTGTGCATGGCTGGGGGTCAGTGCCATGCGCGCAAGGGTGTGAGTAGCAAGGGGTGTAAATGCAAAGGTGCAGCAAACCAACCCAAACTTCCAGGATAGTGACAACACACAATGTGTTATTGTTTGGAGAAGTTAGGAGGGCAGTTTGTGGACTTGCAAGCCAGTTGTGGGTGACTGGAAGGGCACGTATGCATGGGCATCCGCTGCTCAGTTTTTGCCCCATAACTTTGCCATAAATCAGTTTTTCATTGTGCTGAGTATGCAGATGGATGAAAAATTGAAAAAGGAGCCGATTGGTACTCTTATTGTCTGGATTGGGACACTGGAAGGGGGGGTTTGGGGGTGGTGGGTCAGGGGGGTCCCACCCAAAAATTGGGCATGACGTCCATTACATTTTTTTTACCCTCCTGCCCCCACCCACATGTATGGAACGCCTTGCTGCACAGCCTCCATCGCCGCTTGAGCTTGCTCAGCTCCCAAAAGCTTCCTCAGAAGGTCCTCGCTTTCCCCGTGATCAGCGCCAGGCTCCAGCAGGGACAGTCCTTGTTGCTCAAGCCAAGCTGCAATGCTCTGGTCTTGGAGCTTGGCGCTCATGAAAACCAAGTCACAGCACTTCCCTTGCACACGGTGCAACACATCAGTCTCGCTGAACTCTGCCGAGCCAATGGCAGCTCCTGAGCGCAGGTGTGGGTCTCAGGGTTTGAAGGTTAATGTGGGCAAAGCTACTGGCAATATGTGTGTGAGGAGAAAGGAGCATTTGTAAATGCACAAGTCAAAACAATGCTTCTGTGCATATTAAGGTTGTGCACACATAGTGTCCGCCATGCATGCATGTGTGTGTGTGTGTGTGTGTGTGTGTGTGTGTGTGTGTGTGTGTGTGTGTGTGTGTGTGTGTGTGTGTGTGTGTGTGTGTGTGTGTGTGTCGCTTACCGCTGGGACACTGCTCGCAACGCTTGGTGCCTTTGCTCGTATCCTTTGCCTCCTGAAACTTTGCAGGCCGCACCTACGGAATTTGGAATGCACGCATGTGTTTGGTTGGTTCTTTCCGGAACCACAGAGCTCGTCCGAGACGGACCTGCTGTTACATACGTACCTGAACACCTGGGGGTTCCTGCACGTCGTCGTCATCATTGCGCACGGATGGGACGAAGCACGCAAAGGCCTTCCTCATTGAACTCACCTCAGTGTCAGATACAGATGCAAGCAACACCGTGTCAAACCAAACATTCGGCGAATTCCCTCCCCGTCAACTACGATTTAGTTTTTTTCTGTGGTGTCCGCAACGCAAAATACCGATAATCACGGAAACAAACCGATATGAAACGAACTATGATTTCAATTGTAATTTTCACCATCATATGGCCATGGGGGGAGCCAATGTCGTGTTCGCGTGAATCGCGGGTGAAAAATTTTCCCGGTTTGGGAAATTTGTGAAAATTCGGGAATTTTCTTTTTTGCCTAATCAGGCACTTTCAATCATTGAGCCTCCCTCGCTCATGCAAGCCAGCAATGCAACTTCAAGCAGACTCTGCTTCCCGCAGGAGCTCCCTCTACCCACACACAGCCCATAATCCAAAAAGCCCTGCAAGTCAAGCAGGCGATGTAGGACGATTATCATGGCTGCTGCTGTGTAATGGTCAGCGTTAGAGATGCGCACGCAGACTTCGGAGACGTCTCACACCTCTGCACTCATCAGGGCCAGCGCTGAGAGCAGAGCATTCAGAAATGATTAAAGTGCCTGATTAGGCAAAAAAGAAAATTTCCGAAATTTCACAAATTTCCCAAACCGGGAAAATTTTTCACCCGCGATTCACGCGAACACGACATTGGCTCCCCGCCTGGCCATAACTGTATTTGAATCCAAGGATTCATAGCTATGACTTAAGGGCGATGACCAATCCTACATCAAAGGTGCGGTTACAGGATACTGCACCCCACACGTTAATTTTTTTGTAAGATTCTGTAATTTGTTTTTTAAATCTATATTAGCCCTGAAAATCGCAAGCCTTGCCAGGATGGGCAGGCTTAAAGGTGTAGTTGCTGGGCTTGGCATGCAAGTTACCTTTTTCTTGGCATACTTGTGGAAATATCCCTTGGCACACAGCCCGTATTGGAAGAAGCACCTATATTTGAGCTGTCAGCTGAGGATTTGCCGGCGTTACAAGCAGGAATTGCCTGTGCAGCAGAAGAATCCCTTCACCCATGGGTGCTGGCCAGCACCAGGTTGATGACAAGGGTTGCCTGCAGGTTCATTCGGTGTTGGGAAGGCTTGCAGCTGTTGCTCAGCAAGGTTGCTGACAAATGTGAGTATGCAAGCATGCAAATGGAGCATGTGCAACAGTGCTGTGCAGGCATGTGCATTGCTCACCTTGATTTAACCGTAGCTTGCTCACGGTGCAACAGTGTAACGTGCGTTATTTTGTTGAAGATATTACTATTAATATTCATGTTAAACGTAGCCTCCTCCTCTTGGACCCGGCCAGGCGCGGTTGGCATTCCTTCAAAGCCTAGTTTTATCAACGATCGAGCTTAACTTTCCACATACGGTACTTCAATCATTTTCCCTTTATTGGTTCAACTGAGTCATGGTGCCAATTGGTGAATTCTCCGTCCTCAATTTTATCAGATTGATTTCGAGTTGACAAGTGTTGGTGGGATTTGTAACTCACTCGGTGGCGGTAAATACCGCCGGTATGCCACCTCCCACATCCTGCAGTTGAAAATGAACATTATCCAAAGGTGCAACTCAGTCCCTAAATCAAAGTAATTGGAAGGAGAAGAAGACTTATTTTCCTGTAGGCAGGCATGCAGCTCTGCCCCTCGTATGCCTGCACTGCCAGCTCGCAGCCAGCTTGCAGGGCACCAGCTGTGTGTGTATGCAAACAGCCAAGAAAGCATGTGAGGAGGCCATACATACAAGCATATCAACATCAACATGAATCTCAGTCACAATCAGCCACACACACGAAGGCAAGCACCACGTCCCGGCGAACAGCTTTGTACTCAATTGCACCTGCGCTGTTTCTTCCAGAGATTTACAGGTGGCTATCCACTGAGATCAGTCTGTGGGGTCAGGTAAGACTATCAAGATGGACCAATGTGGATCACTCAGGGTGTTGCCTTGCCACTTGTGGCTGGTGCTGGTGCTGCTCAGCTGAGGTCGTTAACCTTCTTGTTGCAGAAATGCAGCATGAGTTCATGCTGGGCTCTTTTATACCCTTGTAACTTGTTTTTTGGCACTTCTTAGGACGCGCACACAAGCAAACTTGGTAGCCCAGCTCTGCCCAGCTCATTGGTTGCTGTGTAAACTATCCCTCTCACAGGAAGCAGGTTACCTCTCGCGGCGAGCACAGGAAACAGTAGGGGGCGGAACTTCATCTATTCAGCAGGTCGGTCGCCTCGAAAATTACCTGATCTAGGAGGCAATCAGCCAAAAAGACTTTGTTTGACTTGGGAACAGGCCCAGGCTGATCCCCTGTTAGCTGTAGTTTGGACTCAATTAATACAGCTTGCATTTCTAGAAATTTGTGTGGAGGTCTGCACCTTAGATTTTGCCAACATAAACGTGTTTGACACCAACTTTGGTGCAAGCTGCCTTTAATGACAAGTTAATCTATTATCTGTCGCTGCAGCCCTTCTGCAATTTTTTTTCCGCCAACTTTTCAGATGGGATGGACCAACAAGGGATATATGCTTTGGTTGGGATGCTGGCACACCCCTTGCATTTCACAAGCATCAAAATTTTAACTGGAGCCCTCCAACTTAACCTTTAGATGACCAAAGACAGAAGCGGCTGGTGTCAGTAATGAAGGAGGAAAGGAAAGTTCTTTCCTAAAGCAACCCCTGCTGGCTCAGAGCTTAACGTTCCACATCCCTGAAGGAGTTCGGCATAACAGTAGTAAGCAAGAGCTTGCCAGCATACTAAACACATCCCTCTCTCTTCTCTTCATCCTGAAAGCCTCAAGCAACAGGAGGGAAGTTGAGTGCGGCAGCCTTGCACTTTCCCGCATTCAAGCTCTCCATTACATTTTTAAATTGCTGTTTGTCGATCTTGTCAAGGCCCCGATTGAAGAAAAAAATTAGTTCAATCAGAGGCCGATTGCAGGCCACAGGGAGGTTATTTGAAGGCCGCTTGAAGGTGCCGGTTGCAGGTGACATAGACACTGGCAACCATTTTCCTTCATGTTGTAATGTTGTTTGTATATCCTGGAGGATGCAGGAAGGGGAGCAGGGGAAGGATGGAAATAATAGTGCTGATAATGTTGAATATGTGCGCTTGAATGTGCATGTGTGGGGGGGGGGGAAAGGAAGAAATTCCTGCTCCTCTCTCTGGAAAATAGCAGGCTTGTGTGAATAGTTTTGCACAATGATGAGTGCTCATGAGGTTTTGTTACCATTTTTTTGTTTAGATTGTGTCAATGAATTTTCCCAGCAATCTACTTCTCTGCACGCATTTGGAGGTCCTTCAATAGTTGTGAGCAAAAGCTATTTCAAGCGCTTGCCAGGCTCTGATCCCGGTTGCAGGCAGGTCGGTCTCTCCTTGGTCTAGATTGAGGCCCATAATCTTGAAAACATGGGTGCCCCTCTGGCGTTTTTAATGTACGACCGTGTCTTTTTAAGTTCAGCATCCAAGGCCACTGATTTGTAAGGCCAGAGCTGGGCTCAGCCCTAGGCCAGACCTCAGCTGCTTTGCATGTCATTTGCTTGTGATTGCAGTCTTCCTGCACTTAAATTCTTTTACAAGAAATGCTGATTTTGGGCTGTTCCTGGAGCCTGCCTTTCTATTTGAGCCCCATGGTACTAAGATAGCTTGATTCAAAGATTTTCTCCTTCGTATGTTTCTGTTTCTGGCTTGTTCAAACCCTGTGCAGGCTTTGCCTTCCTTGCCATTGGATGAGGGCCTGGCACAGATGTTGCTAGACATCCCACTTGAAGCAGCGCGAGAGGTAGCAGGTAGTTGTAGCGCAGGTACAATTGCAGCAGGTAGTTGTAGTGTGCCTTCAGTGCTTTTGAATGAGTGCCTGGCACAGTTATTGCTAGACATCCAACTCGAAGCAGCGCGAGAGGTAGCAGGTACTTGAAGTGCAAGCTCCAGAGTGGTCACCATCAAACCGTACCTGAGGTAGACAGTGGCTTCATCCATTTGAGCCATCAGGCATTTTGCAAGTTTGGTTTTCATAAATCATGAAAAGCCTGCAGGCTGCATGCACCATGTCTGGAAAAGAGTAACTGCCAGCCCTGTTTCAATGCATCCTCTTGGGGTTTTGAACAGTAAACAGGAAATCATGGCTGGGGTATTCAGCTCTGCTCTGCCTGTCCCCTTCATGTCGCATTTAGATGTTCTTGTATGTTTGTTGGAGTGTTGTGTCGGCGCATTCCTTGCTGATACTGTTCTCAAAGAAGAGTGATTGGCAGGCAGGAACGCCAATTGGTGGGGTGATTCAATCATGGCACAGAAGACCAGTCAATGCTTGCAGCTATGACTGCAACCCGCAGCCGTTTAACTCAGTGCAGGATTATGCTCAGCAGTCCCGCTCTCCTTCCTGCGTCAACAGATGATGTCTACCCTGGTCCTGTCTCATATGAGGCAGCTTTTTCCAAGCTGAAGGTGAGGACTTGTCTTGAGGGGCTTGTTGCACTAGCAATCATGTGTGCTTTCTTACTTGAGTTGGCTGCAACATGTTTGCAAGCCTTCAAGGTGATTGATGTGCGTCTATTTTGATTGTAGACTGCAAAATTTTCTTTGCTGCACCTTGCGCATTGCCCTTCTATATTCTTTGCTGCAGGCTCAAGAGCAGCCTTATTTTGAGGCGTATAAAGCGTGTGGCTCATGTGGCAGGGACGGGCTGCGCGACGCTGCCTGGTTTAACTTTTTGAGCTACATCCAGGTGTGATGCAGGCAAGGGATTCTGTGCTATGAAGATGTATGATGCCATGAGATATGATGACATTCTGTGATGTGCTAGCTATATTCAGGTGTAAAAGGAGCTAAGGACGCTGTCACACCAGGGAGGGATGCTCGGCATGGTCATCTGGGATAACTCGAAGAACCTCGCAAAATAAACGACTGCGCCTAATGTTTTCTTGCTGCCCTCTACATGCAGTATAAAACGCTGAATGCTGAGCTCCAGCTCTCTGAGCTGCCGAGGTAGGAAGCTTTGCTTGCTTTGGGTTGCTGGCAAATGTGGCTGGCCCGACAAGCATCCACAACATGATCATTACCCTGCTTTGCGACGCAGGGTGACAGCCAATGGTTTTGAGTACCTTCACCGGAACTCCGTCCCCATGATGCTGGACATGGATGCAGCAGAGCAGGAGGAGGTGAGGCTTTTGAGAGCCTTGCACAGACTCATGTACCTGGTCTGCGCTTGCCTCACTGGCTCATAGTATCCCACCCATCCACCTTACTCTGCTTTGAATTGTATCCAAGCAGGCAGCAGGACGAGCCTCTCAAGACTCCATGGAAGCGAGCCTGGCTTTTTTTGCAAACAAGGACGGCCGCGCCGTATCCAGGTTTGGTGGTGGCAGCAGCAGTAGCAGCAGTAGCAGCAGCAGCAACGACCCCAATGTTCGCCGTGTGCTCGCCTTCCAAGCTACAGTGGGGCGCAAGCTCCTGGAGCGCATCGAGTCACCAGGTGTGTGACTAAAGTCCATCCTCAGCTTGCTCGTGCCGTGCTTGGATCATTTTTCAAGTGCTCAAATAACATGTTCAGTGCTTCAATCAGATCTCGAGTGCTGTGCTTGAGTCATCATCTTTTTTGCAAGCATGAGCATCCTGCTGTGCCAGGCAATCATACTTGGCAATCGATCTCATCCACATCCCTGCTCAAACAGGGTTTGCTCAGGCTCCTCTGCGGCTCACTTCTAGCCTTTGCCACTCTGTGACTTGTGCAGACGGTCCCCTGAGCGCACTGGAAAGGGAGCTCTTGGCGATACAGACAGCGCAGCTAGATGTGATTCGTGCAGGATCGCGCGTGCTCCTGGGTGCTCTGCAGAGGCTAGGCAAGTGTGTGACAGACAAAAAACGCCTCCAATGAGTGAAGGCCACCGAGCTGATTTAGAATGCTTTGCCGGCACCTTTTGCACTGCAACAGATCCCCAATCACCCTGTGTGCTTAGTACACAATGACAATGTAACAGGACCAGAGCAAGCAGCTTCTGTGAACACCCGTACGCATTTCCCCCAATGAGGTTTTCTGTTGTTAGGTTTATGCCCCTGTTGTCGTCTCTGTTTTTGCTGTACGTGGCAGGGTTCTTTGGAGACGCTTGGGTAACGGCTTTTGGGATTTCTGGGGACGAGTATGAGGTAAATTTCAGATGTGTGCTGCTGCGTGTCTGTTCCAGGTTTCCTAGAGTCCTTTGGGGTCATTTTCTTTGGAGCAAGCAAAGCTGAGCAAAGGGTGCGTACAGAGTTGGATGCAGTTGCAGTAGACTGCACCCTGGTCCAAAAGCAGTGCATTAATTTTACAGTGTGCTGCACCAGTTTGACAGCGCGTTGACCAGTTTACAGTGTGCTACGCGTTAGGATCATTTTTGTGATCATTTGCACCCAAGGCCATCTCTGTTTTACGTGGTCAGAACCTCCGTGGAAAGAAATGCATAACATTTATCCCTGCAGCACCTGCAAGCCACCTCAATTAGACCTCCCTTAGCCTATACAGGTAAACCAATTTAACTAATTGCAAGCACATGCACTGCTCACTCCAGCACCATTCCAGAACCTGAGAAGGTTGTTGGGAGCTGATTTTCTCTCAAAAACATGTGCTATGGGGGGCCGGTGTGGTGCAGTAGGTGGCTTAGAAATTCTGCTACGCTACCAGGCCACACATAGCATCTTCAAGTGCTACTTTCAGCAAATCTGGCTTATAGCATGAAAACTACAGGTTCACTAGAAGGCGTGCACAAAACACACAAAAGGTTACAGAGCCTGGTTGGGGGTGTGTCAGCCTTAGAGAAGCACTGTATCATGATCCAGCCTTAGTCAGCGATGCTCATGGTCTCATTGCTTTCTGCTCCATGTTTAATGATGTCATTGCTCAACGTATGAAATTCCAAGTCTCTTTCCCAAAAGTCTACGTCCATGCGCTAAATTGTGCAAACACACTGAAAAGCATTTTCTTGACATCAACCGCACGCAGAACCACACTGTATGGGCTTCTGGGGAGCCAGCATTTGTCAAGATCTGGCAGCAATCACCTGTAACTGAGCGCAGTGAGACTGCTTTGCAAGCAGAGCAGGGGTGGAGCCAGGTGTGTGCCGTGCGTGTTTGTGTATGCGTGCGTGTGTGTGTATGTGTGTGTGCGTGCGTGAGCACTTGTGAGCACACACGTTTCCACCAGCAATGTCTAGTCAAAGCTTCAGGAGCGCCTGCATCAGGGTCAGAAGAGGCACGCAGTTGGGTTTCTGCCTTAGGAGCACCTCAAGCCTTTCCTCTAAGAGCAAAGCTGTAAGGGCGAGCATGCTGCCTGTCGCAGGATTTTGTCTTTCTGCTGATGGCTGCATACCTGCGGCGATGTGGTGTCTCGGCAAAGGGCTTCCGGCGCTTCCCATATGTCACCAGGGACAGCCTTGTTTCTGAGCAGTTCACAATACGGCAATCAGCAGCGGCTCCTGAGGAGGTGCGTGGTGATCATCGCAATATGTTTATGCTACTCATGGGGAGAAAATAGTTTTTCCTGGAAGACGCATGTGAATTCTGGGCTGGACCTCCAAGGGCCTCTTCCCCCCTAAAAGCCCCCTTCCAGTGCCCCTACCTGGACAACAAGGGTACTTGTCTGCTCCATTTTCAATTCTCCATCCATCTGCATACTTAATGCGAGGAAAAATTGAGCTGCGTAGAGTCATGGGGCAAAAACTGAGCAGTCAATGCCCATGCATACATGACCTTCAAGACACCACAGCCGGCTTGCATGTCCACAAAATGCCGTTGTAATTACCATTCAATAAGACATTGTACATTGTTACTATCCTGGAAGTTTGGAATGGTTTTGTGCACCCTTGCCTCCACACTGCCCGCGGCCCACACCCATGCACATGTGGCACTGACCCTGAGTCATGCACAATGACCTCCCACCCCCCCTTATGCTTCAAACTCTGAAGAGGGTGCCAATCAACAGGGCTTGAGCTCAGGAATTTGATGATATATTTAGAATTATGTAGCAGTGGCATGAAACAATTCTGAAGTGGGGGGCCCAAAAAGTAACACCCCCCCCCCCTGGCCCCCCCTCTCCTCCGATTGGACTTACATACCGTAGAAACTTGTGACCACTACGCACTCTTCGTTTTCTGGAGTTGAATGTTTCCATTGCGCAGTCGTTGTGCAACCTTTTTAGCAGCCAAACAGGTTTTATTCTTTCTTATTCACCCTTGTTGCGCAACCTTTATCACAGCCCAAGCCTTTTATTTCCTTTTTGCACACTCTCCACTACGCACAAGTCTTTCCTTTTCCAAGGATTTCGGAAAACCTTAATTTCATGTCTCACCCCAAAAATGGCAATTTCAAAAATCCAAGTTTCATGTCTTTTCTTTCCACAAGCCCAGCCCGCCCGGCACGCATGAGAACATGTTTAGAGACAAGTGCTCTTATTCAAATGTGCCATGTCTTTTATTGTTTTTATGGTCGTAGTTCAAACCACTCACACGTTTTCAAACTGAAATTTCAACTTGTTCACACACTGACATCAGCTGTTTCTTGCCAACGTTTTGCGGCTACTTTATTCCACGCCGCCTCCTAACACTGAGCCATTCCCCAATGGTAGCTGCGTATGGGAATGGCTCCACAGTAATATCAGGGCACTCAAACCCCCGAGCGCAGCAGGTCAGATGCTGCTGCTTTAGCCTTTTGCGCTGGGGGTTCCGGAGGTATTTCATGGCACTAAACATGCACTCATACCCCACTGAGCCTGGCACGATCACCATGACCAGCTTTGCCAGCTTGACCCACTCTTTAAACCGCTGGCATGCCCCTGAGTGCTCTGCCTCCTTCCACAATTCCCTTGCAGAAGGAAAAGGGAGGGGTGAGTTGGTTTCTGGCTTGTCATCTGACTCATTACTGCTGCTAGCTGCATAAGGGTTCGTACGCTCTGCTACTGCTGCTCTCCTTCCTGCCCTTGCTGCCCTTGCTGAAAAGGGTCAGCTTATTGGCAGGATGCAGCCTGTGCGAGGTCACCTTCCAGTGCAGGGGACAGACAGTGAGCTAGTGCTAGCGATGGGGCTTGCCCTTGGGGGATTCTTTTTTGTACCATTTGGCCTGAAACTTGTTGGTTGGGCCAGCAGCACCCAGTTTCAGCAAGTAATCCCCATCACTCTGGCCTTTTCGAACCCTTGCCTTATTTGGGTTGTTTGGGTTGTTTGTGTCATCGTTGCTCATTTGTTGGGCTTGATATTTTTTAATGTTGGTTTTCAAAGGTGCACCCAAGGCCTTCTAAGGGGCTTGACTTGAAGGGGAAGGGGGGGTAAGCTCGTCCCCTCACAGAGGCTCCCGGATTCCCAGGGGAAGTCGATTTCATGTCGATGTAAAAGTCAAAAAAGCCTGTTCTCATCTCGAACGACATGGTATTTCGGGTTGAAGGAAACACTGCTACGCACCCTGCTTGACAGCTGAGGAGCAATTCAGTGTTGCAACCCTCATCATGCAACCACTTAAGCTTAATGCCAAGAAGATTCCTGCACACATGCAACCTTAAAATTCATAGCTACCTGCTCTTCTCCTGGACCTTGCTAGCCTGCTGTTGAGCTGCCTAATGGCTGTGTTGCTGCTTCTGGGTGAAGCTGCACTTCTCCTATTGTTTGCTCACCTATTCCTTATAATTGATTTATGTTTTATAATCTGATTTGATTTTTGCCATTGCACACCCATCATGCACCCCATCTCGGCCATTATTTTGCATATTGCGCACCCACTACACAACCCTTTATAATCATATTATTAAAGCACTGCGCTGCTTAAAAAAAACTTACAATATTTTGTAACGATCAAGAAGCTGTACGGTATATACAAATTGATAGTTCTTGATCTAAAAATTCCGAATATATAGTTCTTAAAAAGATTGACCTATCTTGTCCAAAAGTTAGAAGAACTACACCCTCCTGTGCTATATTTGTAGAATGTAGGTGAACGTATATCCTAGGTGCTTTCAGCAACACGTGATCATGTGTCAAGTAATCAAACGTTGGGAGTATTGCAATGTTAAAAGCACGGGGAAGTCAAGAGCAAACTTGCACACGCCTGCAGCATGCGCCTCCAGAGGGTTGTGCTGGCAGGGACAGTGTGCAAGGTCCAAATTGGGAGTGACCAGCACGTTTGCTGTTGTGAGGCTCCCAAATTTTGATAAGAAATGTGTGCTTTACCCGGTTTTAGCAGTTGTGTGCGTAGTTTTGGTGCTTTTTCTCATTATCGCTACGGGTGAAAGCACACTAAAAGCGGGTCCTGTGGGGACAGTGAAAGCGGAAACACCGCCCCACCCTTTTAGCATGAATACAGCTGCTCACAGCTATTGCTAGAGGGTTACCTGGAATAGAATTCACGTTCATGATGACAGATGGAATTACATGCTCTTTCTTACCTTCAACACACTCCACTGTGCTCCCATGTCTGCCTATTTATAAAGTAATTACTGTTTATTTATTAACACTATGCAAGGCACAGGACGGAAGAGTTTGTGTAACTTATGGACGGCATGTGTCAATCCGTATAAGAAAATGTTTTTTTGGGATTCCTGAGGTCCAGATTGATATCGATTGGTATATATATGAGCCCAATCAGAGGAGGTTGGTAGGGGGTGGTCCGTCGGGGGGGTTTTGAGTTTTTGGGATCCCCCCTCCAGATTTTTTCTGGGCCACTTCTACAGGATTGTGAACATATCAACGGATTCCTGATCTCAAGCCCTGTCAATTGGCACCCTTTTGGTGCAAATTGGGTAAAAGGGGGGTCTGTACGCATGCCTGGGAGTCAGTGCCACGCGCACAAGGGTGTGGGCAGCAGTGGGTGTGAAGGCAATCATGCAGAATGTCATTCCAAACTTCCAGGATCGTGACAATGTACAATGTGTTATTGCATGGTGAAGTTGGGAGGGCAGTTTGTGGACTTGAAAGCCAGTTGTGGGTGCCTGGAAGGGCAGGTATGCATGGGCGTCCCCTGCTCAGTTTTTGCATCATAACTCTGCTGCAACTCAATTTTTCATTACGCTGATTATGCAGATGGATGCAGAACTGAAAAGGGAGTAGGTTGGTACCTCTTTTGTCTGGATCGGAGCAGTGGAAGGGGGGTGGGTGGGTCTGGGGGGTCCAGCCCGAAATTTACACGTGCCTTCCACAAAGAATATGTTTCCTCCCTCCTGCAAGGCACATAATTTTCTGCAGGTCTGCTACTCACACACCTTGCAGCCTTGGTCAGTGGTTGACAAAAGCCAGCACAGCCAAAGCACAGGTCAGATCTTGCGGTTTGGATCCCAGAGTAATTTTTCGTAAACAAACACTACCTGATAAGCATAAAACATCACTGACGACTCCTGATTACAACACCTGCTTCCCTGTGTACAGCCCAATGAGGCGGAGGCTGCTTTGCTACGGCAGTTCCCAGCATTTGCTCTGGACAAATGCCCAGGTGGAGGGACGTGGGATGGCTTGGCTGAGGAAGCAGAGCTCGGAGAGGCTGTTGGCTGCTGAGCACCTTGAGAGAATTAATAGGCTTGTCGAAAAAAGCCGTTTGTGCACTTGCAAATGTGTGCCTGCTTATGTGTGTGTATGAGAGAAAGAGAGAGAGAGAGAGAGAGAGAGAGAGAGAGAGAGAGAGAGAGAGAGGGGGGGGGGGGGGGGGGGGGGCGGGGGAATCTAAACAAAAGATGTACGAGTCACTACTCTGTTTCTTACTTCAAGGGTCGAAGGAGAAGTGCTCTGCCATCCAAACAGGCCGATCGCATCAATTAAGGGTACATGCTTCACAGCTGAGAGATTAATGCACACAAATTTTTTGGTGCGACGTTTGAGGGATGCACACCTGAGTGATGCTTTAGAAATTGGGAACATGGATCGTCACAATCGCAGGGCACAGATGAGCCCCAAGCAGCATCTCTGAGAACCTTGTGCAAATGCTCTTACACTTATGCCTTGTTGTCAGGCAGTGCCATGTTGTACCAGTACCAGTACAGTCGTAGCCAGCGACAAACATTCCTGAAAGCAACCTGGCAGGGCAGCAAGCCTCTTGCACGTTTGCTGTGCTGGCTTTGAGCAGCCCTGCACTGTAGGATTGAAGCAACCCCCCTGGGGAGAACTCTAGAGCAGGACATTTTTTTCTCCAGCGTGTGGGTACCCAACATGACACGTGTGCTTGCCTCAGCATTACTTCTTCAAAAAGAAAGACTGAACAGTGAAGCGTCAGAGCCAGAGCCAGAGCAGGGTGCCAGCGGCATGTGCATGTATGCTGCGTATCCCCCGCAAGGGAGAGAAGGGTTGGTGATATAGAGGCTAGTATACTTATGTGTGTAGGGTGTTGTTTTGGTTGATCCGTCTATCAGAAACATTTTTCATGCTGGATTGGTTGCTACTATCCTTTTTAGGCCTTACAATGAGTTACAATGGGATTTGACCTTCAGCCAGGTAGTTTGGCTGCTCGGTCTGCTTAACTGTTCCAACAGCACAAAAAATATCCATGAGATCAGAAATAAAACAATAAGTCTCGTTAGTTTGCTTCTGCAAGAAATGAATAGCATCCTCAGAGCTAGCTTGAGAATAGTAGAAAGTGCCTGAATCGTCCAGGAAATTGAGAATAGTAGAAAGTGCCTGAATCGTCCTTTTTAGGCCTTAGATAGTTTAAACTCTATAAGACTTGGCAGCATGCACTCAGATAGCAAGGAAATTTCTGCATCGTTGCTCTTGGCATCAAGCAAGCATTTTTGCTCTTTTTTTTTAAGGACTTGGCAAAATAAATTTGGCAAGTCTGTCAGCGCTGACCTGCTTACCAACCTTTGGTAGGCCCATGTGGACTGCCAGTGCTGTTGGATAGGATAGGATAGGATAGGGGTACATAGCTGTACCTGCCTACAAGGGCAAATTAACTGAAGAAGAAAGGAGCCTGTAATCAAACCAAGCCAAACTTGTGAACAATTGTTAACTGGAGAGGGAAACAAGTCCTTAAGCTGAGTTCAGAAGTGCCAACTGCTAAAGAGAATCATACACCGTCTGCTCTTCATAAAACAAGCATAAAGAAGTCCTTTCAGAATAGTGTATAATGTGTTCGAGCCCTTGTGGTGGTGGGGGTCGGCCCTTACTTAATATAACACTTGAGGTGTTCACCCCTTGGGTATAAAAAGAAAAGGAAAACTACGTAGGCAGAGGAAATTCTCCCTACATCAACTACAGGAAAGGAGACCGTAGCTTTTACCTTCCCTTTGTAAAATGTGACTCTGCTATTGCAGCCCGTTATAGGGGCACAGCTATAGGGGCAGGTGTATATCATCCTATGAGTGACTCACAAAATCTAGTTGAACCTATTGGTGCTGGTATTACCATTACCATAGGTGTACATATTTACAGATTTATAGAATGGACCGTTAGCCACAACGTTGGACTAATAGGCCTGGTGCTGGTACATTCCAGCACACGGAGGCGGAAACTGTAAATGAGGAAACTGAAGAAAAGGGGTATGTCCACAGGATGCAAAACCAATGTTTTACCACAGGAGCGCACAAAGAAAGGGGGGCATAGGCAACCTGGGATGTCTCAGAAGAGTCTGAGTACCAGCTGATTTAAAGCACGACCTGCTTGAACCTGAGCAGACGCGAAAGAAGAAACTGAAGGGAAGGGGGGGTGCAGAAACACAACCTGAAATGTCTCTGGCCTATGCTCGGTAGAGTCTGAGTACCACCATCTACAAGCCTGTCACACCAAATGAGTTCGACCATAGGCCACTGCCCGGACAGCAATCCATCCCATGTGTGCGCGCCGCTAACACAGCAGAGGAAACGAAGCAGCAATTCCTTGATACACACTACTTGAGAAGGAAGAAGCCGTAGAAAGTACACCTTCAGCTCAGGCAGAGCCTGCCATACACATGTCCAGCTGATTTAAAGCACGACCTGCTTGAACCTGAGTAGACGCGAAAGAAGAAACTGAAGGGAAGGGGGGGTGCAGAAACACAACCTGAAATGTCTCTGGCCTATGCTCGGTAGAGTCTGAGTACCACCATCTACAAGCCTGTCACACCAAATGAGTTCGACCATAGGCCACTGCCCGGACAGCAATCCATCCCATGTGTGCGCGCCGCTAACACAGCAGAGGAAACGAAGCAGCAATTCCTTGATACACACTACTTGAGAAGGAAGAAGCCGTAGAAAGTACACCTTCAGCTCAGGCAGAGCCTGCCATACACATGTCCAGCTGATTTAAAGCACGACCTGCTTGAACCTGAGTAGACGCGAAAGAAGAAACTGAAGGGAAGGGGGGGTGCAGAAACACAACCTGAAATGTCTCTGGCCTACGCTCGGAAGAGTCTGAGTACCACTATCTACAAGCCTTTCACACCAAATGAGTTCGACCATAGGCCACTGCCCGGACAGCAATCCATCCCATGTGTGTGCCCATGTATTACCAATACCATAGGAAGAGCTGAGCTGGCTGCCATTGCTGCTGCGCTCACTCATGATTACACACACATTGCAACAGATAGCCTCAGTTCACTTCACCGACTCAGAAAGCAAATCCTGTACCCAGAGAAGCATAGGCATCACGTGCAAGGAGATATTCTGAAGAGGTCTTAAACCTTGCCCAAGCCTCTCAAGATCACATCTTTTTCTACAAGGTCAAGTCTCATGCTGGAATAGCTGGGAATGAATGCGCAGATCAGGTTGCTAAATGCCAGGCCTCCCTCAAAGATGGTAACCTGACTGATACTGGAACCCCTAGCACTGGCCCAGGAGGAAACCCCTTCCACAATACAACCTGGCTCGGGAGGAGACAGATTCTAGGCCATCTCAATCCCGCCCTTCTTCTCCTCGTCTAAGGTACCTCCCAGACCTTCAAAATGCTCTGAAATCCCATATGCATGCACAGCACAAGCTGGGCTATGCTGACCGGAAGACAGGCTACTAGCTTATTACCAGAGCTTGATACCTCATGTGAACAAAAGCATGAGCAATGCCTTTTGGAATATGCACAGTCTCTCAACTCAAACGAAACGCAGTGTCTTCCAATGCCGCACAGGCACCCTATACAATCAGAAACATGCTGTCCGATAAAAAAGATCCACTAGCCTTACATGCCCCCTACCTGATCGCCATCACATGGATTGCGCTCTCCACGTCCTATCTGGCTGCCCTTCCTTAATGCACGCAGCTGGACCTGGCGTGCGTAGACTTTCCTTTTTCTTTCTTTTTTTTTTTGGCTGCCAATGCCCCGTCATGCGTAACATGGTAACTGAGCGTCACAATATTGCTTGCAGGATGACTTTGAAACTGGTCAGTGAAGGCTCTTATGGGGCCAATCTTGTGCAGTTGGATGCGGGCAACACAAACCGTTTGGCCCAGCACGACCTGCAAGTCCCTGAGCAAGTCTCTAATCGTGCTGTACCTCCCAACCTCTTCAAACCCACGGTTTCTATGCATACCAGACGCAACTCCAGCCGCCCTGATGCAATCTTGGTTACTCCTCACCTAACTAACCAAAACAGACCACCCACTCCACCCTCAAACCGGGTACTGCGCAGTATGGGGAGTACCACAACTCCAGCACGTCATATTCACTTGATAGAAATCAAATACTGCAAAGATACGAGGCCTGGTGCCCAGCTGGAAGCCTCACAGCAACAACACAGCGAACTGTGCAAACAACTCCAAGGTGCAGAGATTACTATCCACCCAATCCTCCTGGGTGTGGGTGGGATTACTTACACTGCCCATACCCTTGATCAATTCAAAAAATTAGGGATTGACTCACAAAGATCTGAAACACTTGCAAGAAAACCCCATGCCCATTCTGTACAATTTGCACACAAACTTACCTCTACCAGACGTGCCATTGAAAATAAAAGCACTCATCATAACACTGGTGCCCTGAAGCAGCGTGCTGCCAGAAACCCACCCGATCCACATTAATTCCCCTCTCATCTTCTGGTGAGGAAGACTCACGGCTCTTTGAGCCAATGTGTCTCTCTTTCCTTAATTGATGTAGGGAGAGTTTTCTCTGCCTACGTAGCTTTTTCTTTTTCAGCCCGTGCCTATTATAATAAGGGTTATCCTGCGTAAGCTCTCATGGTGTTTTGTGTTGATCTTGTCAAGAATTTTCTTTTCTTTCTTTTAAAAGAATGACTGCGCAGGCAGTGAGAACACTTCCTGCATCAATTGAGGAAAAGGTTAAAGGGCCCTGGTAACTCAAGAAACAATGGCCTCCCCGCTGGACCACAACCCACAATACCAACATTACTGGAGCACTGACCCCCGAGACACTCTCTTTGGTGCCCACCATAACTCCCTCTCATCCAGATATTCCGGTTTTTCTGTCTGCCATCCCATTTACACCGAGGAAGCTATGACTCAGGCCTTACGCCATGCTATCTACTCAACCATTCTCAACACAGAGGCCACTGCTACTTTCATGTCCCTCCCTGTACGGGGACAACACATGGTAACTAACCCCTATTCCAAACTCATCACTGCCTATCCACATCTCTGTTGTGAACTTGGAACCATCGCTCGTACCAACCTTTGCTACAACGATCCAAAAACCTCCCTCAACCAGGAAATACCCCTTTCTCAGCACACCTGGGACCTGCAAATTATTGCAGTCACTCCATACGGTATGGAACACAGCTGCAAGGATTCAGATAAACAATCAAAACCCAGCTTGGCTACAGGGCCTGGCCTCGGCTGTACCAGAAGTTAACTGGAAGCAACGCAGTATAGGCACCCATTCTACTCTCAATACAATGCATGCTGATATGCCTGGATTCAATAAATGCCAACGCCTCCCCTCTGACAAACAACAAATATCTAGATATCTTACCTCTCCACACGTAGGTAATCAGGAAGAACATTTTGTACCTAACCAATCTAGTCCAACCCTCAAGCTCAAAGTCCCTGACTGGAGGACATGGGCTTACACTGATGGTGGTTGTCAAATCCAGAATGGCATACAATAAATTGGAGCAGGCGTCTACTGCCCTCTTCCTGACAGCAGAAGTTTTGTTGAGCCCAACAATGCTGGACATATGACCAACACCATATGTCAAGCTGAATTAGCAGCAATTGCTGCTGCCATCACGCACTCTTATTCACACATTGCTTCAGACAGTCTCACCTCTCTTCATCAAATACGTAAACAACTTATTTACCCAGAGAAGCACAAACAACATATTCAAGGGGATGTCCTAAAAAACATATCTACCCTCATTAGCAACTCACAAACAAATATTCGTTTCTACAAAGTAAAATCTCATGCTGGCATTGCTGGTAACGAATGTGCAGATGCTATTGCAAAATATCAAGCAAGCCAAGCCAATAATAATGTGGCTGATACCGGGATCCCTAGCGCAGGCCCCGGCGGAAATCCTTTTTCTCATATATTCTGGTTAGCCAAAGAGGAAAAAAAGAACACAATGCTGGCACATCCACAGCTCGTACACCCAATCCTAAAATCACCTACCTCCCCAATCTTCAAAATGCTCTCAAGTCTCATATGCATACAAAACACAGACTTGGATATGCCAACCCCAAAACAGGCTACTACTCTTATTATCAGAGTTTTTTTACCACATGTAGATAAGAAAATCAGCAATGCCTTTAGGAACATGTCCTGTATATCCACACCCATGAAGCGCACCATCTTACAATATCGCACTGGCACCCTCTATAACCAAAAACATGCGGTTCGCTTCAAAAGGTCCACTAACCCACTTTGCCCTCTCACAGGCTGTCATCAATTAGACAGCGCACTCCACATGCTTTCAGGCTGTCAAAATCATATTATCTCCAGCATGAAAACTGATCGCCACAATGCTGCTGGAAGAATGATCATCAAAGCTCTTAGCAAAAGCCCGTGGGGAGCAGGCTTGGTTAACATGGACATAGGGAGTGGTGATAGGTTGGCGCAGCACAACCTTCAAATCCCTGCACATGCATCAAACAGAATTATACCCCCTTACCTCTTTCCAATAAAATTTTCTAAGAGATCTAGACTCACCTCCAGCCGTCCTGATGCTATACTGATTACTCCCTATAAAGCCAAACCCACTTCTTCTCCTTCTACCTCCTGCTCACAACATCATGCGTTACGCAGCAGACACAACTCCACACTGAGGGCCACAACAGCCAACCGCGTGAGGCAACCCCACCAACTGAATGTAAACCAGCGGCATGTGCACTTGATTGAAGTCAAGTACTGTGAAGACACGAGGCCTGGACAACAGTTGGAGGCGGCACAGCGGCAGCATGCAGACCTCTGCAAACTCATTAATGCAAAAAGTTGTGACTCTCCACACCATCCTTTTGGGTGTTGGTGGGACCTGCTACACTGAGCACACCCTTAACCAGTTTAAACAACTGGGACTTGACCACCAACGCGCCAATAAACTTGCTCGCAAACTTCATGCCCATTCTGTCATGTATGCCAACAAGCTTGTCACCACTAGGCGTGCTATTGAACACAAGAATACTTCTTGCAGCCTGGTTATGGAGCCTGGTGCTTCCAATAACCCTCCAGATCCCCATTAGAGTCTTCTTTTTGTAGCTTCGTGGTGGAGGGGACTCACGGCTCTTCTGAGCCAATGTGTCTCCTTTTCCTTAATTGATGTAGGGAGAGTTTCCTCTGCCTACGTAGTTTTTCTTTCTTTTCTTTCTTGAGGAAAAGGTGACACATTGGCTCAAAGAGCCGTGAGTCTCCCTCACCAAAGGAAAAGAGGGAAGCTAGGGTGAGTCTGATGGGTTTCTGGCAGCACGCAGCCCCAGGACACCAGAGTTATGTTGTGTGTTTTTGATTTCATTTGTGCTGCTTGTTACTTCATTACGTCTCATGCTGCGGAGTACCCGATGTGAGGGGGGAGTAGGTGGTCTATTTGGGTTAGCAGGCCAAAGAGTGACCAAGATAGCATCAGGACGGCTGGAGGTGCGTCTAGCTTGATCACTGATCCTGGCAGGAATGCTAGGGTCAAAGAGGTAGGGAGGTGTAACACGGTTAGTGACTTGCTCAGTGACCTGATGATAGCAGGTCATGCTGAGCCAGACGGTCCGCGCTGCCTACATCCATATGTACAAGGTTTGACCCATAAGAGCCTTCGTTGACCTCTTTCAAAATCATTCTGCTGGCAATGTTGTGACGCTCAGTTACCATGCTACGGATGACGGGGCATGACAACCTGAGAGAATGTGGAGGGCGTTATCCATATGATGACATTCTGGGAGGGGGAATACAAGGCTAGAGGATCTTTTGAAGCGTATTGCATGCTTTTGGTTATAGAGGGTGCCTGTGCAGTATTGGAAGATTGTACGTTTCATTCGGGTTGTGATACAGAACATGTTCCAGAATGCATTGCCAATGCCCTTATTTGTATGAGGTAGCAAACTCTGGTAGTAAGTGTAGTAGCCTGCTTTGCGATCTGCATATCCAAGCCTGTGTTTAGCATGCATGTGGGATTTCAAAGCATCCTCAAGGTTTGGGAAGTATATTAGATTGGGAATGGGGGAGGATTCAGGTGTGCTCGGTCTTGCCTCTTCCCGTGCCAGCCAAGCAATGTTATAGAAGGGGTTGCCGCCTGGGCCAGCGCTAGGGATTCCGGTATCAGTCAGGTTGTTATTCTTGAGGCTAACCTGATACTTAGCAACTTTATCTGCGCATTCATTCCCAGCTATCCAAACAGGAATAACAAAGTGACTCTGCACATCATCTTAATTGGGTGGCTGGCACCACTTACAATGAGTATACAATCACACCTCTAATGAATTTGGGCCTTACCAAACAAAAAGCTAAATCACTAGCATCCAAGCTTAGGAACCATGCCATTCAAAAATCAACCACTATCATTAACACTAGACACGCTCTTTGTTTTCACGGGGGCTTCTGGGGGGGTTCTGCTGGGCGCGCGGCGGCGGAGGACGGGAGAAGGAGAATCCGGGCGTCCAGGAGCATGGCGAGCAACCCTCCAGATCCCCATTAGATCTTTTTCTGGCTCTCTCCTAGGATAGCTGTGCCTAGTGTAGGTTTAGAGGGCCTTCTGGTGAGGCCTCTGGCTTTCTAGTTAGGAGACCTTCCCTTAATGCACGCGGCCTTTGGCCTGCGTAGACTTTTCTTTTCTTTTCTATTCCAGCATGAGATTTGACCTTGCAGATTAAGATGCAACCTTGAGAGGTGCGGGCGAGGGTTGAAATTGTCTTTGAGGCATCTCCTTGTACATGATGCCTGTGCTTCTCTGGATACAGGATTTGCTTTTTGAGTTGGTGAAGTGAGGTCACCTCACGGTGAGACTGTCTGTAGCAATTTGCATTTATTTGTGAGTGAGTGCAGCCGCTATTGCAGCCAGCTCAGCTCTTCCTGTGGTGTTAGTATTACCAGCGCCATTGGTTCAACTAGTTTTTTTGAATCACTCATAGGATGATACACTCCTGCCCCAATAACTGTCTTGCCGTCCTGAACCTGGCCGCTGCCATCTGTGTAGGCCCATGACTTCCAGTCTGCAACTTTCAGCTGGAGATTTGGATTGGACTGACAAGGAATAGGGGCAGTTGTGTCAGCGGCTGGTTTACTGGGAACCACCTACACAAACACTTCAGAGCAAAGAGGACATTTGAAGAGTCTCGCCCATCTGCGAGGGATATGGCTGTGCCACTGGGCCGGCGCAACCTTCCACCTGAGGTCCTTCTCAGGCGGGGCGCGCAGTCTGGGTGGGCTCCGGAGCCAGATGAGTTTGAGATCCCTGATGTATTTGTGTTAGAAGGTATGTTGGGTAGTGAATTTCAGAAGTTGAATGTTGGTGCCTCTTCAGGCTTTGATGTGATCCCGATTCCTTTTCTTAAGCATGCGTGCTTGCCAGTGCAGTGTGGGAATAAAACCAAACAAGTAAATGTGCTGGTACCTCTGTTGGCTCGTCTTTTTAAAGTGTTGCTGACTGAAAGTAAAGTGCCTGCGTGCTGGAAGGTTGCCAAGTTGAGCCCCATTCACAAAAAAGGGGAAGTGCTGAAACCTGGGAATTATAGGATGATTGCGGTTAGCGGTGTAATGTATAGGATTTATGCTAATGTGCTGAAAAATCTGGTGACAGATTGGTGTATGAAAAAGGGAAAGATTCCGGACACGCAGTTTGGCTTGTTTCCAGGAAGGAGCACTCTGCATCCTCTGTTCATTCTGAGGCACCTCAAGCATGCTGCGAAAAAATTGAAGCCACGGAATTCTTCCAGATTGCACGTTGCTTTCATTGACTTTTCTCAAGCTTATGACACCGTGCCCAGACAGCAGCTTTGGTCTCACTTGCAGCGCAATGCAATGCCGACTCCTCTGCTCAGTGTGATCAGAGATATGTATGATAATGATGAGTACATTCTAATGGATGGTGAGAAAAGGGCGCGCGTGCAGCCATCGAACGGTGTTAAGCAAGGTTGTCCTTTGTCCCCCCTTCTTTTCTCTCTGTACATCAATGATATGGGCAGAGAGATAAGTGAGGGCATTGAGGGTGCTGTGACTGGTGATAGAGTGAATGGTGTGTCCCACATGATGTACGCTGATGACCTTGGATTAACTACGAATGACCCTGGTGAAATGCAGAAGATGCTGGACAGACTCCGTGTGTATGCCCAGAGAAAAGGGTTGACTGTAAACACAGCTAAGTCTGAGGTGGTGCACTTCAACAGTACGTCTGTCTCTCCTCTGCAGAATCCTTTTACGTATGATGGAGTGGTCCTTCCAGAGAAGGACAGGTTCAAATATTTGGGAGTGCTGTTGGATAAAAAGATGGATTTAAAGGTAGCTGAGGAGCATGCGGTGCGGCCTTATATGGCTGCACAGAGAAGGATTTCGGAGTTTGCCAAGGGTCATGACCTGAAAAACAGGCCTCATGCTATGCTCTGGTTGTCCAAGGTGTATGGCATTCCTGCTGGGATGTATGCGTGCCAGGTGTGGGGAACTCATTACTTGAGAGAAGGCAGTGAGTTTGAGAGTCAATTGCAGAAAAGACATATGTGTTCCTTGAGGCGCATTCTTGGAGTAAAGAACAGTACTACAAATTGGCCGGTGTTGAGAGAGTGTGGCCAGGAGCCTCTGCAGTTCTTCTGGTTCCGTGCCTCCATCAAGTTTTTTAATAGCATGCTTGACTCCAATAGTGAAGTCTTGCGTCGTGTGCTGAGGGCTGATTTAAGTCTGGCTTCTTTTGATTCCTCTTGCTGGGCTGCTGAAGTCTCTAATGCTTTTGGTGGGATGCGGAATGGTGATTCGTTCAAACAGAACATGCTGAGAGCTGAGAAAATCCCCATGCAAGAGTTCATTGGTGATTTGCGATACAGACAGCAGAAAGTGTGGAGAGGGGCCGATGTTTTTTGTCCTCGTGCAGTTAACAAGAAGGTAGTGACGTACCATAAGTGGTGTGGGAATTCTGAGAGTGGTCCCAGAGGTGCTCCTTTTTGTATCCCCTCGTATCTGTTCAAGGATTTGGACAAGCATGTTTTGAGAAACATTAGCAGATTTAGATTGCGTGCTCATCACTTGAGAGTGGAGTCTGGTAAATGGCTTGGGGGTTCAAGTATCTGTGATAAGTGTGAGTGTGGGGAAGTCCAGGATGAAAAACATGTGCTTTTCTTTTGCAAATGTACTGAGGTGCGCGAGCTACGCACGAGATACAAGGACCTTTTTGAGGAGATGTTTAAGACTTTGCGTGTGTTTGCTCCGCCTTCAAACGCTGACTTTATTCCATTCTTGGCTTGCCATCATACTATCACTGATTCTGAAATCAATGCTTTCATAAACCAAGACTCATACAGACTTCTTAGATTTGTGTCAGACTTGGTCTCAATTTTTGATACTGGTTGAGCTTGTTTCACCAGCTGCCATCAGCCAGAGTCTCGGGCTGTAGGCCACCATTGTAAACCCTTGTAAACCCTTACTGGGAACCTTGGCAATTTGCTTCTCGTCTGGGCATAGTTTTTCACATTTCACTTCCCCGGGCATAACGGCGTGCCTTGCATTACGGATGGGGTCGTTGCTCATATCTTTTACAAACTACTTTGCTTTAGGAATATTCTTGGCTAAACCTGGGAACCAGGTAGGGCTCTGGTTATTCAAGTGGTCTCTTCCAGCTGTATTCTAGACTGCAATAAATTGTAAGTCCCAGGTATGCTGGGGGAGAGCAATTTCCTGGCTGCGCCAGGATTGGGGATTGTCGTATGTAAGTTTATCTTTTGGAATGGTCCCAAGCTTGCAGCAAAGACGCGGCCGCGGGTAGGCAATGAGGAGGAGAAGAAAGAAAAAGAGAGCATGCATTCATCAGCATCCTTTCAACTTCAACATGCAGGCAGCTTGTACAAGACTGCACACATGTGTGTGCAAGCAACTACCTCTCCTGCAACTTTAAAATTTTGGGCGATATGCTCCCTTGGCTCATGAGCACAGGCGAAGCATTACCTGGAAGGCGAAGTATTATCCCATCATTCATGTAGAGCAAGCATGGGGGGAGCTGAAACAGTTGTGTTCTTTTGTTCATGGAAGTTGGACTACACACCCATGCATGTGCGCAGCCCCATAGACATATGTCGCTTCCATTGTAACACTTCACAAACCCGCGATGAACGCAGGCACTACGCTAGCGTTGGACGCCAGCCAAGGCGATGAACGCCTGCAAGGCGATGAATGCCAGAGCACTACTCACCGAGTAGTGGCCAAAGGCAGAGCGGGCCCCAACGCGCCCGCTCCCGTGTGTCACTTCCTAGGTTTCCAGTGTGACGAGAGAGAGAAAAGTATTTGTAATTAATTAACACTGGTCCTGCGGTTAACTGAGAGTTAACTGACACCCCGAGGGGTAAACCCCTGCCTTCGGATTGAACACTCCACGCAAGCATGGAATGAATAAAGTACTGTAACACTGAGTGTTACATCCATTGATGTTGTGCTGGGCATTCAAAAGCTCGCAACTCATGTTGGGCCACTAATGGTGAACAGCAGTCTTCCCGAGCGAGTAAAACCATCAAGGGAGCGTGTTGTAATGGCCCTCGCTCTTTTCCTCTCAAGGGGTGAAGGGAAAAGAAGCTTGCCGATCTTTGTGCGTTTTAATCCGGAATCTCCAGCCCACGCACATCCATATATCTACCCACTGGATGTGTCTTCAAGATAGATGCAGTGAAGCAGTAGCGTTTAGGCTCAGCACACGAAACAACGATTTAGAAAGTAAAACCATTGTTTTTTCGCCAACAAACAAACGCATGCCATATGTCCGCGCCACCCACCGTTGATTTGTTCAGCGCATGGTCCTCGAGCTGTTTTCTTGTTGGAGGGGCCATGACAAGGAAAGCAAGGTAGGGTTTGGAGCTGCCGTCTGGTCTCCCTGGCTTTGCATTTTTTTGCCGCGCGCGTTTGGCACGTTGAAATCACATGACCATCCATGCTGCATTCAAATAGGCACAATCAAACAGGCACAGTGCAGGCAGGAAGCATGCACACACACACACTCCTGTGTGGATCTGCACGTGGATCTGCGCACGTGCTTGCATGTATGCCCAATCACAAACCGAGTAAACCCCCCAACACACACGCGCGCACACACACACACACATACACACACACACGCGCGCGCACACACACACACACACACGCACACACACATGCTTGTACCACACACGTGCTTGTACCACACACATGCTTGTACCTCTTACATGCAGGTGGAAAGCAACTTGAAGGGCGATTCTCAGAACAGCCCTTGGAAACATGAAATTGGCTCCAAATATCCCCAGGCACCGAACCCCCCGCCTGCGAGTACCTTCTCTAGCACAGTATCGTCATTATCACCAGCTCCCATCCCTGCTACCTCCGAGCCCTGGGCCAATAATCCTCTGTACGTACCGCCCACAGCACAGCAAAATGACCCCATGCCGTGCTTTCAACACGTACGCTGGGAAGAACACCTGGTGGAGTCCATTCCCTTCTCCTGTGCAATTGTGACCAGGTAGACCCGTAATTTGAAACTTCATCTGTAAGTCTGCATGCAGCGTGCAGCATCTGGTGTCTAGCCTGGTGATGGTCATCTACATATGGTGCTGCCAACCTTGTGGCTTGTAGTTTTTTTGCCTCTGGAAAATTTGTTGGAAGGACGAGATGGTAATGTGACAGCATGGAAGCTGAGACTCACCAGCATCTTGCCATCTGGTATGCTGCTGCGTAAGCAGATCTCCCACAACATGTATGCATGCCCCTTCTCGTGCGCTGCAGCGATGCCAAGGAGGTCTTGTTCAAAAAGCATGGCCTAGAGCCAGCAGCTGCCCGGTTATTGGACCAGGCGCTGTTGTCCAACAGCACGAGCTGCCCATTGGATGGACCCATTTCAAAAAAGGCAGCAGAGGAGAGCAGCAGCAGTGCAGGCTCTTTTTTGGCAGCCCTGCTGGGGCATGAAATGGAAACAGTCGCTTTAAGCACGGCACGAGTTGAAAGGTGAGCTTAACCAGGAACAGTCACCGTATGGGATGGCATCGGTTACGCACTGGCAATTGTTGGAGCTTGCGCATTGGTTTAGAATCATTAGTTGTGAACCTTTGCTACCTGCCAGCAGGTTTCTCAAATACTCTGACAGCTGTACTGAAAGGCTAAGATAAAGGAATGCTAATCTTGCACATCCCTTGTCACACTCATAGGTTTTGGAAAGGGACGGTCTCTGTTGAGCACCCTGTGGAGGAGATTTATTCGGGCTCATCAGGTACTGCAGCGAAGCATGTAGCCAAGATTGATCAAGCTTGGTACAAGGCCTGCAATTGTAAAGGAGCTCGAGTTGCATGAGTGCACTCCTCTGTGTGCTTCAAGTTCTGCTTACCTGACAAGAAAGCATGCTAAAGCTTTTTGTTGCATATTTTCTTTGCATAATGTTCTGTCTGTGAATCATGAATCATGATAGCTGAGGTGCAGTTTTCACTACCTAGGTAGTTTTTCCTCTTTTTTTAAGGTGTGGTAGCAGCATTCTTCCATAGTCTGCACATGCCAGGAAAAGGCGTTCCCTGCAGTAAGTACGCTTGTTGGGTAGTGGTCTGGAGCAGTCCAGATGACCCTTAGGACTCAAGATCTATGGCTACGGCACTGAATGCGCAATGCATTTTATTTCAAGCTGTCAAAAAGGTGTTAGCCTAAGAGGTGCACTCTTCCCTGCATCGTAAGCAAGCAACCAGCATGCATTCTGCTTTCCCCTGATGCTCACATTGAAGGAATACAGAGTGCACAAGGGCCTTTGTGTCATAGTGCGCATAGCAGCATGGCAAATGATGCGCAACAGTGGCCCAGTCACCCCTTGGTCAGGCCTGTTCACTTCACTCTCTTCAATGAGCTGACCTTTCGAACCTTGCCTGCATTTGTGGTCATAGCATCCCTTCATATAAGATCCAAAGTAAGTAACCCAGCCACCCAACGTGATCAGCCTGCGCAGGGCCCGGAAATATTACTGAAATTTTGTGCTGGCCCTTCGGCAAACCGAAGCTTGCAAGCCTCGGGTGGCCCGAAAACATTTTAATTCAAGCAAATAGTTCTTCAAGCAAATAGTTATGAGAATCAAAAGCAGGTTTCATAGCCAAGACCGAGTAGGAGTGGAGAGGGGTCAGGGGCAGAAGGGGAGAGAACCATAGCTCCAGGAACAGTGAGAGCAGCAGCAGCAGCAGCAGCAGCAGCAGCAGCAGCATGTACTCCCTAAGGCTCCTCCCCTTCCTGACCACATGCCTCTATTTGGCCCCTTCGAGACACTCGTGCCTGTGGTTGCACGCTTTGCATGCGTGTGTATGTTTGTTTTGTGTCTTGTGTCTGTGTGTGTGTGTTTTTGTGTGCGCGTTTGTGTGTGTGTGTGTGTGTGTGTGTGTGTGTGTGTGTGTGTGTGTGCGTGCGCTTGCACATGCATGCATGCTTGCAATTGCACGATGGTGCATGCATGTGTGTGTGCGCGCGCGTACGGGCGGGCGGGCGTGTGTGTGCGCGCGCGTGTGTGTGTGTTTGCACATGCATTCATGTGTGAGTAGGTGCGTGGGTGTGTGTGCGTGAGAGAGAAGGCAGAACACCAAGGCCTGCGTGCACCTGCGCCCCCCTTGAATTACCAGGAGGAATCAAAGACTTTGAGCATTCACTCATTGAAAAAAATTTGCTTGTCAAAACTGCAACTATTCCTGGAGGCCCTTAGGGCAGCCTTCACATGAATTTAGGTTGCTTTAAGGCTACCCGGAACCCTCAAAATAGCTCTGAACTGCACTGCAGTCACCCCTCAATCAGACCTGTTTGATGCACTCTCTTCAATGATAAGCTGATCTCGGATTTTTGCCTGGGGAATGCGTTTGTGACCACGGTGTCCCTTAATGAAAATACTAGTCTTTTGCAACGTAACAAGCACCACAAACAGGAATGAGCACCTCAGGGCAAAGTTTGCAGGCCAAAAGCATTTGGCTATTGGTTGTGCAAAATCCAGTACATGCGATTGTTGGCCAAGAAACAGTTGTTGCTACCTGTACACAACTGATTTGTGCTTTTCTTCTCGCCTTCAAAGCTTGGGTTTCTAAGCTATCTTTCTCCCCCTCTCAAAGGATGTTAGCAACAGTGAGTTGCTGCTGCTGGCTTTCTACGCTGCCACTGAGCTGCAGTGAGATCAGGAGTGGTATTGGTTTGTTTCGATTTGTTTTGTTTTGTTTGTGTGCACATGCTCTGCAGCCACCTAGGAGCCCTCCTTGCTTTAACGTTATAGTTTCGAGCCTGGTTCCTTCCAGATGGTCCTTGTAGCAAGTGGTCATCCCTCACCTTCATGTACTCTGCTTTATACATCCTTGACAACCTTTTTGTCGGCCATGTCCAGGAGGCACAAGTCTGCATAACTTTTGGACGTCATGTACAAACCCTTATAAAAACTATATATTCGGAATCCTGAGCTCAAGAGCTATCGATCGGTATATATATGGGTCCAATCAGAGGGGGTGGTTGGTGGGTGGTCCTTCGAGGGGGTTTGGATTTTTTGGGACCCCCCCCTCCAGGATTTTTTTGAGCCACTTTCTCAAAGTTAAAAAGTTTTTTTTTCAAGTTTTTTCTTAAAGTTAGATATACCAATGGATTCCTGAGCTCGAGAACTGTCGATTGGCACCCAAATTAGGTAAAAGGGGGGGGGGGGTCTGTGTGCATGCCTGGGAGTCAGTGCCACGCGCACAAGGGTGTGGGCAGCAGGGGTTGTAGAGACAAACATGCAGCAAATCATTCCAAACTTCCAAGGTAGTGGCAATGTATGATGGATCATTGCTTGGTGAAGTCAAGAGGGCAGTTCGTGGACTTGCAAGCCTGTTGTGGGTGCCTGGAAGGGCAGGTATGCATGGGCGTCCGCTGCTCAGTTGTTGGCCTATAAATCTGCTGCAACTCAATTTTTCATTGCACTGAGTATGCGGATGGATGGGGAATCGAAAAAGGAGCAGATTGATACCCTTTTCGTGGGGAGGGGGGCAGTATTTGGGGGGAAGGGGGGGTGGGTGGTCCTTTTGGGGCTCCCGCCGAGGATTTTGACATGACGTCCACTGCTTTTTTTTTTGCCCTCCTGCCATGTCCTTTACTTTTCCACATTCGTTACAGCATTTCCTTCTGTCACTGATCCACACCACATGCCACGCCGGTGCAGGCGACAGCAGGGCTGTTTGCATGGTTTTCAGGTTACCTGTAACATCTGGGCTGCATCCTAACTCAAAACATATGAGAGGTGCACATAGAGCAGTGTGTGTGTGTGTGTGTGTGTGTGTGTGTGTGTGTGTGTGTGTGTGTGTGTGTGTGTGTGTGTGTGTGCGCGCGCGCGCCCGGTGCCGTGGGTGCGCAGGATGTTTCCAGGCCTTTGAGCCTGCCCGCTCAGCCAGGATAACAGGCTGTAGGCCTCCTTGTAACCTCTTGCCATCTTCTGTAAACCCTTTGAGCCTGCTGCAACTCCACATGTACATGCAGTCTCCATCAACGGCACTCACGCAACGCACAAGGCATTGTTGCTCAAGCCATTGCCTGGGATCTCCGAGGAGCCATTTGATGAGGCCGCAGGAAGTGCAGAGAGGTCCACAGCAGCAGGAGCTGAGCTGGATGAGGGTGCCGCCACTGCAGGTGCACATGCAGCAGAGGCGCAGCAGGTGGCTGCCAGGAACTGCCAAACCGAGGGGAAACCTGGACCTGCAGGCAGACCTTGGGGGCAGGACTCCAGGTCCCCAGACAGAGCAGCACAAATGGCAAGCGTTTTGGGCAGGGGAGGAGAGGATTCTGTGAGTGCTGTCCCCTCTGATCCTGCTGCAGGGTTTAGGCCTGCTGCTGGTCCTCCTACTGGAGCAAGGCTGCAGAGGCATGCAGCAGCACAAGAAGCAGCACCAGGAGCACCAGCACCAGGATGTGTGATGGCAGGAGCAGGAGCGGTGGCAGCCCCTCCGTTTGAAAGACGGAGGGAGCACCCAAACAGGGCAGCTTCAGCACCAGACATGTCGGCATGGAGGAATCCAGGGCACAAACCACCTCACCCTGAGCCTCAAGTACGGAAGGCAGTGAGGTCGCAGAAGCATGCAGCAGCACAGGAAGCGGCCGCTGCAGTCCAGGAAGCAGCAGCGGCAGTAATAGCAGCAGCAGGCCTTCCATCTCCCAGATGGAAGGAGCAGCTCAGCAGGACAGCATCAGGGCAGGCAAAGATGAGCCAAGGGCAGGATCCAATGTACCTAGAGCCTAGCATGAAGAAGCCACTTAACCTGGGGCTTGGCGCTCCCCCTGACAGCAACAAGAGTAAGTGGCACCTCGGGGCGTGTGGTTGTCCTGCAAACTAAGCATTTGCCAAAGGAGCTTTCTGTCTGTAGTTTGGGCTGACTATTCAACTGGACTGGCTGCTTGCAAGATTAAGGTGCCACTTTTGCGCCAAGTGTCACTGCATCTTGCTCGTGTGGTTGAGCAAACTTGGGCAGCGGGAGCGCGCATTGCTGTGGAATGTGCGTGTTTGGATTTTTATGGAGGGCGCCTTGTTTTGATGAGGGATCCGTGCAAGAAGCCCAGAAAAGCTGCCCCACCCATCAATCATGCCTTTTTGTTTATGCTCTTCCATTTTACTCAAACAGCTTTGCCCCTGTTCAAACCCCCTTTGAGCTGGCTCAGGATGAACAGATGCAAGTGCATGCCTTGTGTACTCTGGAATGACCTTGCTACATCAGCGCTTTCCTGCGTGGCGGAACTGTGGGGATACCTTTTGTCCTTTTAGTGAGGCTCTGTGCTGAGTGCAACTATAGTGGAAGCAACACAGCTCACAGCTTCCACTGATCATTCAAACATCAGGATTGGTCTGTGTCCACCGTTTGCAGCTGCCGTTTCTCCCCATCGTAACCGTTATACTGTCATATCCTTGTTTCATCTGCCTTGGCCCACGCTCTCCAGTGAAGGTTTGAGTACCAGAGCAAGATGCGTTGGTTGACTGGGCACCCATGCAGGCGTGCGCTGGGAGAGCTCTTTGGAGGGCTCGGAGTTGGAAGACAATGAGGGAGTGGTTCCTCCAAAGTACAAACAGGGGCAGTCTTGTGATCTCAAGCCTTGCAACATACCCATGCAAAGCAGGTGAGCTGCTCTATCCATGACATACGGAAGTATGCCAGCATGCCTGTGTATCATGCTGCCTATGCGCAGGCGTGCAGGGTTGGTTAATTGTGCATCAAGAGAAGATGTCGGCGTTTTGTATCCCTGCTCTCTCCTTGGTGTTAACCAACAGCCTTACTGCCATAGGAAACACCCTGGGTGCTGGCCCTGCCATGTGTTTACATCATTTTGTCGTCATAGCAATGGCGGTTTTAAAAGCTGCTTCCCATTCCCTCCTAGCATGCCTTCCCTCTGCCGCCCAGCACTCTGCCACAGGGAGGGAAGCAAGCCAACTGCAACCCTCACCCATCAGATCCTCCCCTTAGAAAATGTTGCCCACCCCGCCATGCCTTTGCCTTTGCCAGGGCGTGCAAAACGGAAGACGGGGGCGATGGAGGTGTGAGAAATGGGGTTGCAGATGACAGCATGATTCCTGCTACCGCCAGGTCATCTGACACGGTCAAGCCTCCTCTACTGACACGAGCCAAATCAATGTCTAGCGCAAACCATCGCACACGCGCCAAGCGGAACTCCCTCTGCATGTAAGTTGTCAGGAAAGGGGGTGCTTTGCGGAAAGTATGCGCATGCTGTGCATGTGCATTCAGAAGCATGGGAATCCCAGACCTGCTATAGTGAGCTCCGTAGCTCTCACGACAGGTGGCTCGCATCACATTGCTCGCAACCCATGGCTCACAGCACATGGCTCGCAAGACATGGTTCGCAACGCATGGGACACTGCCCTGTCCTTTGCCTGGTCAGATGTCAAGCCTGTCCTAGAATTTATCTGTGCATTTTACTCATGCAGCGCTTCAATCAAAGCGCCTGCTGTACAAGATTGCAAGGACAACTTCGTGAAGCAGCTCAACCTGATGCACTTTGCATGCCTTGCATTCAAGGCCTGGAAAAGACGTGCTGGTTTCCTGGTCAGAGTCCCACCAATTGGGTGTGTCGATTCCTGCTTACAAACAATGTGAAGTGAAGAGGCTGAGAAATGAACGAATGAAAAACAATGTTTTACACATGCGTGTTCACCTGCAGGTCAAAAGAGGCCATGGAGTGCTTCAAGAATGGCAATGATGAGAGCATGACACGGACAGTGGCTCTCTTGAAGTCCCTCTCTCAGCAGGTGCTCCTGGCGTGCTGCCCATCTGTTCTGCATGTTTGCACGCATGATGTATGGTGTGACTCCTGCGTATTTCACAAGAGGAGCGGTGCCAGCGATCCTTTTGCTTGAAATGTGTCTGCATTAGGTGTTGCAAGTGCCCTTGGAAGGTGCTATGTGTTACTGCTGCCTGAGTGATGGTTCTGCAGCAGCAGCAGCAGCAGCAGCAGCACCTACCCAACTCTGCCATGTGCTAGGACTAGTCTGGCAGGCTGGCACCCACCCGTGCTTTGATACGTAGCATGGTAGGGAATTTATTGTGCAGCAGAGCAGGTGCCTTCACTCTGCTGCAAAGTGTCAGCACAAGATGTGGTCACTTCATTGCATGCCCTTGTCTTCAGCCTGGGAATGCCCTCAAAATCTGTGGCTGATGGCAACAGCCTGACTTACACCCTCAATCCCAGGTGGAGCGCCCTTAATCTCTCCCTATTTGAAATATCTGCAGGCACAAGCCACTGCTGACCCCGATGTTGCCCGCACATCCAAAAAAGGGGCAGCATCACCTGCCACGGGCCGGTTGAGGAGCAAGTCAGAAGCTCAACTCAACATGTTTGACTCAAGTGGGATATCGCTTTTTAGCGACTCACAGTGCAACAACGAACATCCCTCAACCACGATGCTGATGCCTGTTGTAGCTTCCGACTGCGAGCCTTCAAGTGAGCTTGCTGCTTATTACTTCTCTCACCCTCAAATCTGAGATCAGCCATCATGAGCACAAGTCTGCCCGCACCCACAGTGCCTGCTAAAGTGGCTGGCACGAATTTGCTCATTTTTGCTCACTTTCCTCTGTTGAGTTGGCCAGGAAACTGGGAGCTGTAGTGAATATGCTGGACCTATTATGCATCTGAACACAAACTTTTAAAGTCACTCACACAAAACACACACACACACAACACACACACACATACACGCACAGCCTAAGCATCCACACTTCAGCACAGAACTGTCTTTTTCAAATCCAATGCCAATAAACACTTGCTTGACTGTGATGCTGCTGTCCATACCTTCAATGCGCTTTTCCTTTCTCAATCCTCTCAGGAGTATGCTCTAGTGGCGACCCCGCCCCCATGGATCCCCGGCAGAACGCCTATGAACGTAAGACCACTTACCCACCTCTCATGTCACGGACAACCAGCAGCAGTTTAGTGCAGAGCTTTGATGGGACACAACTTGACGGCTTCCAGGTTGGTAACTGCAAATGCATTTGGCTGCTGATTTGCAATCTGCCTCCAGCTTTCAAGCTGTGCTTCAATTTTCCAGGCTCCCCCAAACCTAACCATTCTGGGCCCATGGCATCCGGGATACATAATCATGCTAAATTTCACTGATGCAAAGACAAGTACATTCCAGGGGCATGTGCTTATGCATTTCAGCTTTTTTTCTCTTGACACGCTTTTTGCCTTTCCCGTTCCCGGCGAAATTATTGGGGAGTGTCATTTTTATTCTCCATGCTTTATAGCCACCTGTTTGCTAGCCGTTGCCTCCTTCAATGATTTGCTTGTTGTCCGTGTGCTGTGCAGGTGAATGTTGCTGATCAAATGTCCATGGCCTCCGCCTCTACTAGAGCTGGCAGCTGGCAACCTGACCAAAATTTACCAGGTAGGTGCTCACAAATGGAAATGGATTCACGAGAGCTGGCAGCTGGGCTACTACTGTTTTTGCACAAGAGGTTGCAGCTAGCAACCTGACCTGAGCTTCTCAGGCAGGTGCTCGCAAATGAAATGCATAGCGCTCTCCTGAGGGCAACTAAAGGTAAATGTGTGCATACAACATCTTGCATCGAAATTCAACCTGGGCATCTGTTTCAATATGTGCCAAAACTCAGGGATGGGTCATTCGTCATTTTTTACCTGGTCGCGGATTCGGGCTTTTTTTAACTTAAGTGAACTCCAAAGGTGACCCCCTGACATCCCCTTACAACCCCTTGACAACCTCCTCCCGCCTCCCTGACCAACCTTAGTCCTTCCCGTGCATCAGAAACTCGAACAGCCATTAAAAATTGGCAAATATATCATGGTGGAGAGCCTCAAAAGCTCTAAATTGATCAGCAGTTGTGTTAATGTTGTTCTATACATACTTGATAATTTTCTGAACAGTTGGGTGAGTGTGGGAGTGTGCGCCTTGATGCATCAATGCTAGAGCAAATGTTTGCGTGAGTGCGCCCCTTATCGTATCCGTTCATTGAATTGTCCCTACCTGGCTGAACCTTACTGTAAGGGAAGCTAAATTTTTTTCTGCACAACAGGTTACGTGCAAGCTGCTTGCCATGCCACTCGCACAATCTATTACTATGCTGTCCATGGCTGCCATATCATCCTACAGCAAATGCTGCACCCACAAACCATGCTGAAAGGCCTTGCGAAGGCTTTCATCATTCATTTATTTACTTCTTTATTGATTTATCGCCGTTGTGACTGACATTGCACGTGCAGCATATCGAGGCATGGCACACTGTTGCATGGCACATTGCCATTGGCACACTGTTACATGGCACATAGTTACATGCATCGTGACATGGCACATGTTTTATCTAGAGCTGTTGCTTCTGTCATATTTACAACTTTTGAACATGATCCGGCCTCCTCTTAGGCAACCCATAAATGGACAGGGGGAGAAATCAGTTGGTGTAGAAATGGGGGTTTAGATACTGTTGCGCCTGCTTTGTTGGCCTATCTCCACTGCGTTTGGCTGCCAGGCGTAGTAATGCCAAGTCTTACCAGAGACAGCAAAATTGGTCGGGCTCCAATTGGTCATACTGAAGACTGTTTGCAAGAACACATGGAAGGCCTGCAATGCTTGTCTTTTTTAAGCTCCTTCAAAGTTAATGATTCTTTTGCTCTGCACTATAAATTGTTCCATAGCGTAGAGACGCTGGGGAATCTACAATGCACTAAACCTTTCTTAATGTTCAATATAATTCAAATTTTTTCTAAGGATCTTGTAAAGGATACAGGTTGGCCCCAAATGTCCATTCTCCCAAGGGGCCCGTGCTTTTCAGGGGCAAAGGACCCTTTTTGGGATGGATGGTAGACAGAGGGCAATCCTCAGCCCAGGGAACTCTGCAGTCGCCTGAACCCCAACCTGGCATGTTGGGTGGAGGTAGCTGCCGCCATTGCTACCAGGCCCCCTCCTTCACTCCCTTGCCTGGGCAAGGCTTATGATACAGGCACCACCTGCCCCCCATAAATGTGACTTGGGTGCAGCCCCTTTCCATTTGCTTCTGTGCCAGGATGAGGGTGTCAGCATGTGCTTGCATGTCATACAGCATGCAGCATCAGGTGCATGACACAGCATTCAGCACCAGGTGCAGCAAAAGCAGCAAATGTTGATTTATTCTTTCTTAAGAAATCAGGTGCTCAAACATGGAAATAAAGTTTGCAGCAACAGGTGCAGCAAAAGCAGCAGGGGGGGATAAGCAACAGCGGTTGTGGTTTTTGCTGGAGGTGCAGGGCCTGTGTGGTAGCTGGGTGGCAGTCTCACTGAGGGCACAATAATGCAGAGAACCAGTGGATGAAACTGGAGAGTTCGTGGTGTTGCTAATTGTTTTTTAAAAGCATTTGTAGAACCTTGGTGCCCACAAAAGGTGAATGGAAAATAAGTAGTGCTTGCATTATTGAAGTAGTGCCGCCACAGTTGTAGCGGGATGCTTGCAACTGGTTACTGCTCAGTTGGCTGAATCTACTGCAAGCCTTCTGGTTTGAGGTGTGTGCAAGTGTCGTGGAGCATTGCCATGTTCAGAAACAACCACATGAAAATTAAGGAATGGATGGTGGCTCTGTGGCATGGTGTTGTTTGTGGTGAAGACGGCAAAGATGGTTTGTGTGTGCTTTGTGTGCAACATACCAGAATGCATGCTAACATGGTCCCTCAAACTATTTTTGAACGTGGACGCTGCGTGCACCAGAGTTGCACAGTCTGTTTTCTTTTTTCCCTTTTAACCGTAGCAACACTGGGGAGTTTGCGAACGCCTAAATAATGGTTGGGATCCCTTGCAATGTGAGGTGTCTTTGGATGTTACCTTTTTTGAGGCCTCGCAAAGGGTATAAGTTTGGATTTAGCAATCCATTGGGCCCCCAAATGCAGCCCCATGCTGCTAAGGGGCAGAGAACCCTTATTGACATGGTTTGTACCAAGCAGGAGTGCAAGGAGCTGCCCAGCATGGAGGAGGAGCGTGGGGGAAGCAGTGTCAGGGTGTGCACATCTCGCTCCAGAGAACTCGTTGCGACCCCACAGCCACAGATTCCAGCCGAGGAAGGGGGGACAGGGGAAGGGGCTCAGGCACGAGAGAGCAAGCTGCTGCACTAGGCCAGGGGGGCAGGGGCATGCACAGGGGCAGGGGCATGCGCAGGGGCAGGGGCAAAAGGCGCAGGGGCAGGGGGAGGGGGCATGGGCGGGCAATGGCGAGCTCAGGGGCTGATGGAGGTGGCCTGAGGATACCACAGATGAAGGGATGGAAGGAGAGGATGAGTACAAATAGAGGGCCAATGCAAGAGATATGTTACGCAGTAGTAAAATTTGAGTTTGGCAGACCTTGTAAAGCCTTGTTGCTTGTCAATTGATTAATGCAATTATTTTTGGGCCTTGTGACATATCTGTGTCGTAAACCAGTAGTGTTGCTACGGTATTAACTTCTATGCCTGGTCTTACTCAACCTTATAACCTGACTTCAGCCCTTGCGCATTGCTCTCAGCAGGGACATCCAACACTTTAGTTTCAGAGGACGCACATCCTGGACAGAAAGCCCCATGCAACCTGTCCAGCCCAAAAAGCTTAGCCTCTGACACTCTTTCGGGGGGATCAGCGCAGCTATTGGAGAAAGTGCACAAGCACCCACTGAGCTTTGATGTCATGGTGTCCATGCTTTGGCCTCACATGGGCAACAGGTAAGTCAAGATCTCAAGAAAGTGCACTGCAGCTGGCCACTGCGTGTTTGGGACTGATGGGTAGGTGCGATTGAACAACAAGCATATGACGTGAGTTGAATGATCATCACAGCTGGAAAAGCTGCAAATAATGAGATAGTAGTGTAGCTGCCAGGGTAAAAGTCAGGGTTGGCTTGAGGCACCTTGATCATGGCTTGGTGGATCATAGTACCTTCAGGTTTGGCACTTGTAGGTGCTCACAACCAGGCAAAGTGAATGTGAGGGTCTTGAGGGCTTCTTCTCTTGTAAAGCACATTGATTGGCCAAGTTCTTACAAGCAGCAGCTCCTATCCTACTTCTCAGTCTCTTTACATTTCCTTCTGTGTCTAGAGGTAAGTGGAGTTTAGCCTAAGCTTCCTCATGCTGATGCTCATTTGTTGGACTTCCCTGCAGGAGCCCGCTGCTCGTGGTCATCTGCAACAGCACAGAGCACTGGTAAGTGTCATTTTAAGCATCTTTATAGACCGCTCCATGCAACACAGTGGAGGTGCACGTGCATGCCAAATTAATCTTTGTGCAAATGGTTTTTTTGACTGCTTTATTGGGCAATGCAATGAACGCGAGCAAGTAAGGCGGTTACTTACCCCCTTTTGTTTTGTGTCCCATGGTGTTCATGCATGACTGCACCTGCAGGCAAGTCCGGACCATTTTGACTGCGCTTGCTGAATCTCAGCTTGATCTCCTTTCCAGAATCATGCCACAGCACGCCATTGAGGTGCGTAAATGGTGTTGGTGTCTGCACCTTGTGCACTGTACATTTTGTTGAAACAAAAAAAGAAGATTTAAATTTTTTTCCGCTTAGACGTTCCATAAAAAAGTTTCACAGGGTAGGGAGCGAAAGGGCTGTCACCCCAACACATGAACGCTGTTCCCTGCCACAACAGACCACTGCTTTCAACTTCTACCCTGTGGGATGCTTGGATTGTGCAATGTTACTGAAAAATGATGAGGTGCTTCCTATAGTTTGTGTGTGGCATGCTTGCACAAGCAGGTTGCAGTCTAGTCTGTAACAGCTCAGCGCACTTGCCTTCAGCTGCCTAAATGAACAGACTTGCGCCACATGCAAATGTAAGCACCCTTTGGCTTTCCTCGAGAGCTGCCTTGCCTGCGTACTGTGCTCTGCTGCCTTGCCCTGCAGTTCCTGGCCACTGAGAGCTCAGAGGCGATTCCGGAGCATGTTGGCCAGCTGGCACGGGCACATAAAGGCGTGACCCTTCTGTTCATGGACATCGTTGGTTTTACCTCAATGTCAAAGGTGTGTTTCGTACAGTGGCACAGGCGTGCATTCTGACTCTTACGCACAACAGCTCTCCCAGCACTACCTCTCTCTTATTCCAAAGCACTACCTCTCTCCTTTCTCAAAGCACTTTGTGTTGAGCTATGAATTAACAGGTGTCAAAGATGCTTGAGCAGCTTGTTCATTGCTGTTTTTTGTGACAAGGACTGGAGGAAAGCCTTGGGAAAGGGTTGTAGCTCCATGGTTTATGATGCTTTGCATCTTGCTGCATGCTTTTTAGTTCCTTTGCTCCCTGTGAGATCCACCACTGCTTCCAACCAGTTGCATGTCTTTTGCTGGGGCCAGCAAGTATTTTTTTATTTTGTAACAGCTTATCAAGATTTTGTAGCAATGGAATTAAGTATCAGCTTCTGCACTCTTAGGCTGCACCTCCATCAGCACCTTTGTTATCCAACTATTTTTTCCTGTCTGCCTCTCCCTCTGCGCAGAATGTGAAGCCAGTCGAGGTCATGGTGTTCTTGAACACACTGTTCTCTCTGTTTGACAGGCTTACTGATGAACATGGGGTTCATAAGGTGGGCTTGGAAAAAGAGTTTTGAAAGGACCTTGACCTTGTTTTTTGTGAAGTTTGTGCTTATAAGCTTTAGGGACACCAATTGCGAAGGAAGAACACAGGCAAGAATATCAGCTTTGCAGCTAAGTGAGAACGGGAATATGTCAGCTTTATATCAAGCTTCCTGTACTTACAGATGATCATCCTGCATCCCCTAAAATGATGACTTGCTTTTCAATCCCGCTCTAATCCCGCACCCCTATTGACAATTGTTGTTAGTGCTGTGCAAGTGCGGCGTTTGACTTTGGCACTGTTAATGATATAAACCTCTGACGTTTACATCATATCACCATAGCTTCCGGTGTGGTTTTTCTGACGGTGTGAAGGCATCGTTGACAGTGTGAAAAGCTGACTCTCAGGACATGAAAGCCCAAGAGTGAAGCCACAAGGCCCGCGAACAAGCTCATGGGCATGCAAATGAGCATGAGTATCTGCTTATGCGCTCACTTAGATAATCCAAAGCAGCATTTTCTTGAGAGGACACACCAAGAAGGCTTGACCAGGTCCAGGTGGGAGGTAGCAAGCTGCCAACTTTGGCCCAGAAAAGGCCAGGATCTCACAGGAGGAAGGCAGATTTTGTAATGTTCAATTTTGCACCGTGAATTATGGGAACCACAACCATCAGGCCTTGAAGAACCTGTCGTTTACTGTCATTTGTGCCCAAAAATAATCTTTGATGTCAAAATTGAAATTGTGGACCATAAGAAACATTATGCCTGACAGCGTCAATTGTCAGTGTCCAGCACTGATTATTCTTGGGTAGCTTGCACATTCCTACAGGGTTCAAAATCTTTCTGCCCCCATGCTTGCATTATCAAGCTTTCCATACACGTGGGTGCAGAGGCTGGTCAAAGTACACAGTTTAAGGCATGTCCTTAAAGGTTTGATGTTCATGTCTAAAAACTAGCACTAATGTCTAGGATGATCCTGGGGAAAAGGTGAAATAGTTTAGGGGGAAAAAAGGTCCAAATAGTCATTTCCTCCATGCAATTGTAAGTGCAAGAATCGCACGTTCTGCTTGCTATCTGCTTGCGCAATGGATTGCTACTGCTGCTGCTGCTGCTGCTGCCTATGCACTTGCTTGCTGATGCTTTTCAGAGATGGAGGGGACTTGACGAAGCTATGCATTCCTGCCAGAGCCCTCTGCAGCCTGCCTCAGGGCTTTTTTTATTTGTTCATAACCTTTAAATTCCCTTGAATCAAGTGTATGTTGTTTGTTGTAAAGCCCCAGTCATGGGTATGAGCCCCTAGGTTTGCCTCCTTCTGGTGGAATGCACGCTTGGCGGCCCACCCAGCAGATTTCTCACCCTGAAGCCTGGGCCAGCTTCCCAAGCAAAAAGCTAAGGCAGCCCTGCAGTGTCAGGTGGGTCAGAGAGGCTGCGGCTGGTGCAGGCTAAAAGTGTTTGAAAAAGGGGGGCAGGCAATTCTCGGACTGGGCTGGCCAGCCCATTACCCGCTCTGAAACTCGACATACTTACCAAGAATTGTTCTGGGGGGCTGACAAGTTTTTTTGGGGGACCGGAGGGACAGCAAGCAAAGTTGGGGGGCAAGGTTTTGGAAGCTTTGTTTTTTCCTGCAAGGCCACCTCAGGCCTCTGGAACAGCTCCAGTCAAAACAAATTCCGTCAGCATACCTTTGTGCGTACGCGTGCTGTGTCTGGGACCCCGGGGATGCCTGGTCCAGGAACTCCATGATAAACTTACAAACCATTCCAGCTTACCGCTGAGTCTAAGGGTTAAGGGTTGAGTCAAATAAGGGTTTATGAAATCATAAACCCTTATGACTGTGTGCTCCGCATTGGGAGCAGAAAGGTGAAGGCACAGAATTTGGCTGATGCCATGGGGAGTAGGGCTTGCACCAGTGCTTCTTTTAACTTGACGTACCATATCAATTGACATGAAACCAGACTTTTCCGGCTTTTCACATCGACTTGAAAGCAACTTTTGTGGAGAGTCCGGGAGCCTTTGTGTGGGACCCTGGCCTCGCTCCCTCGGTCATGCCCCTTCGAGGGGTCTCTGATGGCCCTTAGAGTACTTGTAATCCAAAAATTCTCAAAGCTTCCAGGCTTCAATCAAATGAGTGATGATGAGAGTCCAAACAAAAAGGCAAGAGTACCTGAGGGTAAGAGTGATGGGGCCTACAAGCTGAAACTGGGTGCTGTGGGTCCAACCAACAAATTCCAGGCTACTTGGTTCATAGAGCCCCCTGCTGATGGACAGCCCCACCGTGAGCAATGGCTGGTTGATAGAGGGGCAGGCAAAGGTGGGCAGCTCATGGCGGGATGCAGCTTGTGTTACTTAACCTTCCAGTGCCACTCTCCCATTCCCCACTGCAAGGGAATTTTGGAAGCAGGCAGAGAACTTGGGAGCATGCCAGCGGTTTGGGGAGTGGGTCAAGCTTGCAAAGCTGGTGATGGTTATGGTGCCTGGTTCAGTGGAAGATGAGCACATGTTCAGCGCCATGAAGTACCTTTGGAACCCCCAACGCAACAGCCTCAAGCAGCAGCACCTTACCTTCTACGCAAGGGGTTTCAAGAGCACAGAGTGGCTCAGTGCTAAGAAGCGCCAAGGAGTGAAGTGCTACTGGACAGTAGTTAGGAGGTACAGCATTGGACATCAGAGGGGAGACCTTTTTAACATTGAATTCTGGTTCTGAGGCACACTTAACAAGAAAGCTTTGCTTCCCATATGCTATCATACGCGAGTTGGGCCCATGTGAGAAAAAGACATGAAACACAGAATCCTGAGATGGCCCTTCTAGGGACAGACATGAATCCAAGGTTTTCCAATCGCCTTAAAGAAGCACTGACATGCACCCCTGCCCTCTTATATGGATGTAAGAGTGTTCCTAGTGCAGGACCTGCTGCTATTTGGCTTGAGAGCATGGATGAACAATGGATGACAGGGCCGGCTTGCATTTTTCACTTAGCAATGCATGCATACATGCGTGCATGTACACAGCGGCCTTGGTTTGCTGTAGGAAGGGTCCTGCTGTTTCCCCAGGCACTGCATCTTTATATCATCTCCATGTCAGAAAGGGCTGGCTTCGCCAAGTGTTCGGCAAGAACCAACCCCGCACTGTCCCACGACCCCAATTTTATCTTAATTTGGGCGCTCACTTCCGCACCTCTCAGAAATACATTGTTTTTGCAGGATGGCATCACTCTTCTACATGATTTCTATTTATCAGTAACCTACAACATTGTGTCACATCGTCAAGGCATATGGTGCAATCATGGTCCTGCTCTGCACAACACGTTGCTGCCATACTTTCTGTAATAGGTGGAGACGGCTGGGGACTGCTACATCGTCTCAGGTGGCATCATGTCTGCAAACCAGTCTGAGAATGGTTTTGGGCTTGTCGTTGAGGACCAAGACCCTGAAGAATCAGCAAAGCGGGTCATGGAGTTTGCAAAGGCAATGCTGGAAGCAGCAAAGCAGGTGAATTCTGGTTTGGTTGAAGGTCATCTGTTGTTTTCTTTTGTACGCTGTTGACCTCACGGTGCAATTGTTGACTTGTTTGAATTACAAGTTCTTATTTCCTCTCTACCCTGGAAGTGAACTCTTTTAAAAAGGGAGCAGTACACAGTAACTTAAAGGGAGAAAGGAGCTCTGTTGAAATGAAAAGACTTAGCGAAGAGATGATGGTTATGATAGCTCATGCGCTTTGTTCCCTGCAGGTTTGGAACTGATTTCAAAATTGACCAGTTCAGCAGTGCAAGCATTTGCAGACCCCAGCTTTTAAGTGTTTTTCCAGGCCAGACTTGAGGAATGAACTGTCTTATGAGCTCGGTACACAGTTTAATTCGTTGCAAATTGTTCAGAGCAGACATCGCGATACTCGATAAACATGCAATGAGTAGTATGAGAGTCAGAGGATGATGACGCAGTGAGGGCCTTGTGTAATGTGTGGCCAATGTATGCTCCAGTCCCCAAGCAGCAGGGGCATCCTGCTTGCCCTGGACCAGAATGCAGCCTAATTCCTGGTTAATGAATCAGCCGGTAATTAGAAATCAGGAAGGACCTGGTTGCGTTGCTTGTGCAAGCAGGTTGCTCTGAGGGTTATGGTGCCCATGCTTGCAAGCTCACGTCAGCAAGTGCATGCAATTGTGCGTCTTTTAAATAGCATTTTCGGGCTCCAGTAGCTCCAGCTACTTGCCAAGACAAAATTAATTAGCCACTAACTGCTCTTGCTGTATTTGAGGCTACTGCTGGCATGGATTGATACAGGCTTCTTGTGCGAAAGCTCCAGATTAAGCGTCAACTTGGGTTTCCCTGTTTGAACAATTTGTGCAAGGGCACTGTCACGTTTTGTTCAGCATACCTTAGTTGCACAACCCTTAAAGGCTTGCTTCCTCTGCAATTCCTGCATATTTCTGTTTGTGCATGAAGCTACGCGCACATGTACCCAGGCATAACCCTTGTGGAGCATGCGCAGGTCAACATGCCGGACACCAACGAGCCAGTGCGAGTGAGGGTGGGTCTTCACACAGGTACGGCCGATCCAACCTTTGATCTATGTGGTTACATACTGCACAGCATGCCACCAGAATTGTCACAAGCACTGGAAACACCTACTTTTGTTGTGATGAGGGGTTAAGCTTTAATCTGTCTACGTACCATCATACCAATCAAACGCTAAGAATTCCATACATACACCATTGCTAACAATAATCCATTGCAATACAGACAAGGCTATAAATGCAAACAGTTTTGAATTTGTCGCATTTTCAATCCCAAAATTGTCCAAGATTGAGGGGCCAGACAGGGAGACAAAACAGCCATTTGACTGTACTCACTCAGCCTTTTTGGCTCCCCATCTTCTTCCATCCCTTTACACATTGAAATTGTGGCGCATTAGGGGTTAATGCAGCCCTGATGTGCGTTCTGCTGGCTAAATTCTGCAGAATAGATCTAAGGAGCAACGAACAACAGCCTTCAGCCTTCAGATGTGCTATTTGTTGGGGCATTGCGATCCATGACTGGTTACTCCAAAACAATATCAATTTGTTCACATAATATAAGGCAAATTCCTTGCCTTTGATAAAACATTGGCTTGATCTCAAAAGTCCTACAAAAATAAGTGATTAGCTGGGTACACTTTTGAACACTGAATTGATTATGATGTCCGTCATCAAACAGCAAGGGGTGCAACACAGCCACCCACAGCCTCACTGGAAAGGGCTCTGTAGCAGGAGAAGAAAGCTCATCAGCAACACAAACAGCATCAGCATTTTGCATAAGGCTCAACATCAACAATGCAGGGCAAGTCAGGGGAGGTTGCAGGTGGGTGCGTGATGAAAAGAAAAGCTCAGCAAGCCTTTTGGGCATAGGCTGAAACATGAGTGCAGCTGGCATATGAAGGACCCTATTGCAGCTTAAACATGCCTAGTTTGGGTAAGTCAAATTTTGATGGGCAGTTAGGTGATGAGGCTTTGGCGTGCTTAAGGAATGTTGGACCACGCTATATGTCCAACCAATACCTGTGAAGCAGGAATAAAATTTGTTCCTTCAGCAACTCTTAGGAGCTGACTGAATTACCACCTTTTGAAATCATTTGGGGTGATTCAACCTTTACAATTCTACAGTAAACTGAGATGATATTTTTTACAAAAGGATTCAAGTATTATTGTATGGCATCACAATTTCTGACTCACGGAGGTGGCCAACTCCGTTTGTGCTAATTTTGGCACCCAACACACAGGCGATGTTGTGTCTGGCTTGATCGGGTCCAAGTTGCCCAAGTTCTCAATATTTGGAGACGCAATGAATACGGCGAGCAGGATGGAGAGCACTGGTGAGTGTTTTCATCGCAGCTTCAAGGAAACGCTAGCAGCAAATTCCCAACTTTAGCAAGGAAAAGGCAGTTGCCGCCCTCATCCTTCATAGGTACATCTCAGAATGTACTTTAGAAGTAATGACCTCTTGAGGTTGATGGCTACAAGCTGCCATTTCACTTCACCGTGAAAACTACTGTTGCAGTCCATAGCTTCACTGGAATGCTTCATGAATAAAAGACAAATAATTATCCAATAAATAGGCCATACCAGCATGCTTCATGCCTTCATGCATGACCTCAATTGTCCAGGGAAAACGTTGTTCAAAGCAACATACTTTTTTCCTCAGAGAAGTGCCGCGCCTGATGTATTCTTTTTTTTGCAACTCTAGCACAATGTCATCATGTTGGGACAACACTGCTTTGCAACCAGCATTAGCAACCTCTCAAGCCTGTGTTTGCAAACAATTACACCGTGTATCCCTGCATATATGCACCATAACTTTGAATACAGGGAAAGCTTAAGCTGCTATTTTTGGTTGCGTGTATACAGAATTGATCAAAAATCAAGATGCTGACACAATCTCCAAAGTTTGTCATTCCAACAGTCAGGCGCCACAACCTATGCCATAACTGGGTGATATACTGCTGGACACTGTAAACCCACTTCTGAGTATGAGGGGTTGCTGTTTTCAAGCAAAGGTCTGGTTTGGCATGCTGGCCACACCGGGGTGTGGCTCAGGTAGGGCTCTGTGCACCAAAAAGTAGCATTTCGATCGTTTGGACACACCAACTCCAGTTTCGAGTATGCAGATGTTTTTCTATTAATATTCTAACTATTTTGGAGTGCAACATGTGCCCAATACCTGCACTTCTCGGTCACCCCTGGTAAATGCCATTTTTGAGAGGGACCCTGCTCAAGCCCAAACTGCAGCAGCGAGTGTATGGGAAGCCTTCTGGTAATATTTCGAGTGGTTTTGGGTTGTTGCAAGGGCCCCTGGTGCTGTCGGATCTTCATCGCACGGAGGGGCGCACAAAAGCAGGGAGGTCCGGCCAGGCCCCGATAGGCCACCTCCGTGCCCGCTGTTTGTTCTGGCCGACGCCTGGGGTTGTCAGCATCAACTTTGACGCTGCAGGCTGCCATGCTGGGCGCCAGGGAAGAGCTGCTGGGCTTGGCAAAGTCGCTGGAGCTAATTTCTCCAAAGTCTTTGCTTGTGGAGGCACATCCGAAAAAGCCAATGTTGTTTTCATGTTATTCACCACAAAAGCATGTAACCAGATTTTCGAGTTGTTTGCATCCTTGCATCACTGGCTGTCGCCGGAAATTTGAACAAGGGCTGAGCTAAAGATTCGACACCACCCCAACACCCCGCTGAAGCGCCAAAATTTCATTTAATATTAATAGAAAGCCGTTCCCCCTCGTCAGCACTCCTCTCGGCTGGCTTTGGAGCACCCCCCAAAACAGCCTAAACCCTAAACCCCTGCCAGCTCGCAGCAGGTGGCCACTTCTGCACTCAGGGACCATCCTGGGGTCAACCTGCAGGCTTGGGGATGCAGCTGGAGGGTTGGGGCACACAGGGGGTGAGTTTGGCTGGCTGAGCGCGCAAACATGCAGGCCTAGCGCGCAGCAGGGTTCACCAAACAGGACCAGCTCAGCGCTGAATAATTGCTTTTTTAACTAGCTTTCAGGTGGTATGTTCAGAATTGGCAGAGGCGGGCTGGCTGGCAAAAGGCAGGATATCACACAGGGTTGTGGCGCCTGACCAACAGCAATTAAGCAAGAACAAATTGGGCGAGCATGATACTTTTCTATGTTTTGTGTATTGTAGTAAAAACTGTTAAATTGAAAGAGGCATTGTCTATGCGATGAAAAACCAGGCAAAATGGTGTTGTATGAGCTCAGATCAACTTGTTTCCGTTAAAATGATTGAGACTCTTTAGCTTCAACAAGTGAAGATTTACATGGTTGTACCAATCGTTACCATTTAGACGTGAAAATGCTGAGCTGGTCTAGTCTGCTCCATGTTGGATCTGTGCTTGCTGTAGGTGTGCCTGGACGCATCCACGTTTCCGAGACAACCCAGAAGCTGCTCCCCGCTGAACGTTGGGAGAGCACAGGGGGCGTGCAAGTTAAAGGCAAGGTATGGAAAATGTATGGTGGTCATCCCAGTACAGGCTCATCCAGTCACCATCACCTGCCACCTTGCAATGCTTTACCTAAATAAATCTATTCCCAAAAGCTGCTGCCAGCTTTGCAGGCCTTGATTGGGAGCGTCTGTTGCACTAGGGAGAAAAACTTCTGTCGGCACGCTTCCAAACATGCTACCACACTTTGGAGCGAGGCACGTACGCATAGCCAGCGCTCTGACATACATCACCGAGGCACGGCACCAGCTCAGCATCAAGTCCCCGGCTTTCCAAAAATTGCAGCTGTTTGCCTTTGGGGGATGTGACAAGCTATACTCTGACCGCCATAGTACAATTGTAATAAGCCAGACTGGAAGGGCAACAGCAGCATGTCCTCCATTACAGGCTGGGGTCCTAGGATTAGCGGAGCTCATATCAGCGTGCCTGAATTGCTGTGATTGAGTTATATGTGTTGCTCTTGTTCTCCAGATCGGGTTCGGTTACAGGCACCTTTCTTGCGTCAGCTAAGCTGCCCTTGTAGGCAGGTGCAGCTATGTAAGCATTTCCTTTTTTGTCCTTTCCCCAATCCCCTTTCTGTGCTGTGCCTACCATATTCATAATGCATCAGGTGCACCAGCTTTAAAATTCCATATTGCATGCTTACCACTGCTGCTGCTGCTCCTGCCAGACCTTCTTCTTTCAATGCCTGCTTTGCAGCCACTCAACAGCCCACATGAACCTCAGTAGCTTGATCCTGGTTTGCCTCAGGGTCCCTCATGGGTCGTGCCTGTGACTGCACTGCACCGAGTGCGCTTGCCTGCCCTGCCAAACGTGTGACAGGGCCAGATGCAGACATATCTGTGGGTACCACCTATGGCTGGTGCCGTCAGCCCACCCGTATCATCCTTCAAGCCATCCTCCACGGACGGGGCTCCCTGCCTGCAAGCTTTCAAGCACACCCACAAGCTGCTGCGGCAGCTAAATGAAGCCCATGCTGCCCAAGCTGCCATTGCCATGATTGAACCAGCACGGCACGGGGTCAGGAAAGGAAGGGAAGCAGGGGTGGGAGCGTCAGGGTCTTCGTGTGCACTTTTCTTTAGAAGGAGTGTTCCAGTGATGAAGCCTGATACTGTTTGATGGCCCACCTTTCTTGCCGTGCACTGCCTTTGGTCTATTCCTTTGCGTGGATGCTGCTGTGACAAAGCGATCGTGATTAAGCAAAAATGAATAGCAAGGCCAGCATTTGCAAGCAGCACCGGAGAGGGGCCAGCAGGGAGAGCAGCACTGAGTGACAAATGAAGGATGGAAGGGTTGGGGGCTAGGTCAAGAGTGGCATGTTTGCTATGCCATACAGAGGGAAGAAGCAAACATCTTTGCCAAGAATGAATTGAGATGGTTTGTACTTGTTTTGAGTCTTATTCAAGAGTCGATTGATGCTCCTTGTGCACTTAGGGGGCGAAAGCCCCTGCTCAGTTGTTCGTTATAAATAATAATATTATTTTCATCATCGTCATTATTATCATTATTTTTTGTTGTTGGGGTGCGTGATTGTTGCATGGTTGCCAACGAGTTTGTTATTTTTGAAATGTGCAATGAGTACGTGCCTACGGCACTCGTCATAGGTTGTACAACCAAATGGTATGTTCATATGATGAGCATTCACAACTCGTGATTTATGCAGCCAGCCACACCAGCAGTATGTAAAGAATTATAAAAAAGTAAAAAGAAAAACACGTAGGCAGTGAGACTCTCGGAATACTCCTTAATACTTCTTATATCAATGAAGGATAAGGAGACAAGTTGGCCTTAAGAACCACGAGTCTCCCTGGCCAGGAGATTTTTTTTATTTTTCTCTCACCAGAAGGTAGGAGGGAAGCTATTGTGGTATGTAAAAAGAATTACATAGGCAGGGGAGACTCCTTTCGCATCAATTAAGGAAAATAACATGTACCAATAGCCTTTCTTCACTCCACCAGATCAGAAGGCAATCACTGTATCCAGATTTAGATTTACACAGGGGGACCTTCAGCCAGACTGTTCGGCTGATCGGCCTGTGACTGGTCCTCGCCAGCCAACATAATGTCCATAATGTCACAATGTTACAATGGGATCTAAGCCTTCAGCCATAAGGTTGGCTGCTCGGCATGAAGTCCTTAGTTGAGCACAAACACGGGCAACTCAAGCACTGAAAAACTGAAAGTCACAAGAAGACAAGATGAAATCTAGAAGGACAGCGTATGAGTTCACAGAGGGAGCAGTAAAACAAGGAAGTAAGGGAGGAGAAATGGACAGCTCTACTTGAAACCAGAAGGGCTGGCCAGGTTCTGACCAGTATCACAAGAAGACCCAAGAGCTGCATGAACATATGATTGGAGTTTCACTATATGCACTCCTCCTTACAACAGTAGCTAGCTAGCCAGGCACACACCTCAGTCATGTATTTGCTCTCTGTTTCAGATGCCTGGCCGCATCATGCTCCCTCTTCCTGGGCGTGGGTGTATGAGGCAGCGCCCCCTCAAATACAAGGAATGACACCAGCTCCACTGCGTACTTCTGCTGCTCTTCCTCAGAGACGAAATTGGCAGCGGAGCGCCTGCAGAGCGTCGTCCGAATGTCGTCCACTCCGCGGTGCTGCTTGAAGACCTCCCATTGGCCCGGCTCCATGACAAACGACGGAACCACGACAATAACGTCCATAAGCTCAGAAACAAACGAAAAAAGCTTGTTGTTGTGTTGCAAGAGGAAATCAGAAACTGTATCCAGAGCTTTGCCGTCAGCAGGTCCATCATGATATCCAGATAGTTATAATGCAGCTTGTGCGCCATCAAATTTTTACTAGCGCTGAGAGCAGAGCATTCAGAAATGATTGAAAGTGCCTGATTAGGTAAAAAAGAAAATTTCCGAACTTTCACAAATTTCCCAAACCGGGAAAATTTTAAACCCGCGATTCACGCGAACACGACGTCGTGTCGACATTGGGTGCGTTCGCATTGGCGAGAGAAAAAATAAAGAAAATCCGTGTCCTAAAGAATTTTTCAGTATTTTGGTGGTCCGCGTTCGCATTGGCGGTATTCCAGAGCTCTGTTGCTCGGTGGTCCGCGTTCGCATTGGGGGTAGCAGTTTTCTCCTGTTTGAGGGTCCAAGTTCTGCAAAGCCTTCATTGAACTCCTTCATGCTAAGTAATTTAATTCATGGAAGCATTTATTAAGCGCACGCTTCTGCTCCGCTGTGCGCTGGGCGCAGCAGCCAGTGTGTCGTCAGTCTCAAACCCAGCCCTCCCCTCTGCTCCATTCCTTCCAGCCAGCCAGCCTCCCCCGAATTCCTCTCAAGACTCTTATGATGCAACACATGCACACACACACACACACACACACACACACACACGCACACACGCACACGCGCGCGCGCATGCACGCACGCACGCACCTGCCACCTGGTTTTACAAGACTGTCATCACTGGGCCCCTCCTGCCCCCTGCCCTTCTTTCTGCTGCCACCCTCCTGAGGCAAGCCTCGCTTGGATGTGTTCTGCTGCTGCATGAATGCCTGCATGGCATCTGTCAGAGTTGGCACCCACTGCCCTGGGAAGCACGCGCGATGGACACCAGGCAGGCCCCCTGCACCAGGCATGGACAGGCTGGGGACCATCTGTGGCACAGGCATGCTGCCCAGCGGTGTCATGGGCATGCTGGTGCCCATCTGTGGCCCGGACATGGGCATGCTGGTGCCCATCTGCCTCTCCATATGCTCCAGGGGGATGAGCATGTCCCCTGAAAGCCCGCCAGGCATGCCGCTGCTCGCGGGCATGTTGTCCAGCTGCGTCGCGGGGAAGGAGAGGGAGCCAGACTCCTGGGGCCACTCCATCGCGCTCGGTCAACCACGGTCAAACCGTGGTGGGAAGACCCCGCTGCGATTCTCTTTTTTGAGCATTTTTGAGTATTTTTTCTACAGCTCGGGGGGTGAGCTATCGAAAAAATACTCTTTTTCAGAAAATTTTCTAGAAAAAATTTTCCCCATGCGAACGCGGACCACCCAGAATAATGGCATCAGGCGACCAGTATTCGCGAGAAAAGAAAAACTCGCCAATGCGAACGCACCCATTGGCTCCCCGCCTGGCCATCCATAGTTTTCTTGTTCTCTTCAAATAAAAGTTTAATCTTCATAGTCCATCTAAAGGAAAGGGTTACAAGGGGTTGGCCTACAGCCCGAGAATCTGGCTGATCGGCTGCTGGTGAAACATTCACATCCAGCATCAAAAATAGAAAACAGTTCAGAAAGAAAATTTCGCGGGTCTTGATTTAGGAAAGCATTGACTTCGAAATCAGTCAAATTGTGAAAGCTCACTCATACATCAGCACGTCTTGTCAGATTTCTGATGATTACAATTGTTATTCCTTTAGACATTTAATGCGAAACTCTGGCGTGCTGCCCTGATTTCCTGATACCTGTTATCAGACAACTCACAGTTAATCAGTTGAATACATCGTGTAAATATGCGGCCACTGACAACTACAACCAACAAAATAAATTAAATTTAAATTTTCCATGTGGATCCCCACCCGGATCGCCTGACAAAACTTGTGGCGCTGGTGAGGGGCCGTGGTATCAGCGTACACCGGCGCATGCTTGTCCAGCTACTTTCATCATGCTGTAGAGGAAGAACTGCTGGTGTCGAGGACACGGTAGGAAGCTTGAGTGCATGCGAGCATGCAAGCACACACACACACACACACACACACACACACACACACACACACACACACACACACACACACACACACACACACACACACACACACACACGCACGCACGCACGCACGCACGCACGCACGCACACACACACACACACACACACACAAACACACACACACACGCACATGCTTGTACCCACTTACACGCACACACACGCACACCCACACACACACGCACGCGCACACACACACACACACACGCACGCACACACGCACGCACACATACACACACACACGCACACACGCACGCACACACGCACACACACACGCACGCACACACGCACGCACACACGCACACACGCACGCACGCACGCACACACGCACGCACACACGCACGCACACGCACACACACACGTACACACACACGCACGCGCGCACGCACACGCACACACAGACATACACACACACACACACACACACACACACACACACACACACACACACACACACACACACACACGCGCGCGCGCGCGTGCGCGCGCGCACGCACGCACACACACACACACACACGCACATGCACATGCTTGTACCCTCTTACATGCAGGTGGAAAACAACTTGAAGGGCCAATCTGAGAACAGCGCTAGGAAACATGAAACTGACTCCCAACATCCCCAGACACCGACCCCGCCACCTGCGAGTCCCTTTTCTAGCCCAGTGTCTTCATTATCACCAGCTCCCATGCCTTCCACCTTCAAGCCCTGGCCCCAGAATCCTCTGTATACGCCGCCTGCATCAAAGCAAAATGACCCCATGCCATGCTTTGATCACGTACGCTGGGAAGAACACCTGGTGGAGTCCATTCCCTTCTCCTGTGCAATTGTGACCAGGTAAACCCGTAATTGAAAAACCTGGTCAAGCGTGCAGCATTGGGCATCTAGCCTGATGGTGGACATCTGCATATGTGCTGCCAACCTAGTGGCTTGTAGTTTTTTTGCTTCTGGAAATTTGTGCTTGCATCGTAGGAAGGACGAGATAGTTATGTAACAGCATGGAAGCTGGGACCCACCCGTATCTTGCCATCTGGTATGCTGCTGCGTAAGTAGGTTTCCCACGACATGTATGCATGCTCCTTCTCGTGCGCTGCAGTGATGCCAAGGAGGTCTTGTTCAAAAAGCATGGCCTAGAGCCAGCAGCTGCCCGGTTATTGGACCAGGCGCTGTTGTCAAACAGCACGAGCCACCCATTGGATGGACCCCTTTTAAAAAAGGCGGCAGAGGAGAACCGCTGCAGCAAATACTCTTTCCTGGCAGCCCTGCTGGGGCCGGAGCTGGAGGCGGTTGCCAAAGAGAGAGCACAAGGGGAAAGGTGAGCTGGGTCAAAAGTAGCCGCCACTTGGGATGGCTCCAGCTGCAGAGCGGCAACAGACGGAGGCTACGCGATAGTTACTGAAGGGCACAAGATCTGGTGGTAGCACAGGATTGCCCATAAAATCCGCAGGACTGGATGCCATAATGGAGAATTTTTAAACAATCCTAGCGATTTTTGGTGGTGGCAACAGCTGCGTCAACAGCCCCCGTGACATGCAGTCTCAAGCACATGAAATGGAGTGTAACGCTTTGCTGTGCCCATCCAACCCTCCTAGCACCCACAAGCAACTCCTGAAGCCCAGCATGGTTGGGTATGAGGGAGGAAAACAAGGGTGTTACGCAAAGAGCAGCAGGCAGGCAGCAGCTGCAACAGCAGGCAGCAGGCTCTACAGCAAGCGCCGGGCAACGGGCCAGCTGTAGGATGCCAGAATGAAGGTGCACAGAGGTTTGCCAGACCGATTGGAAGGGCTTTGTGGGGTCCCCATGGGGATGGAGGGGGGATGGACAACATGTCAAAGTGCTCCTACCCTGCCAGTCATGCGGGCGAGCCGCTCTGCATCTATTGATTTGTTTTTCATTAACTCAAAAATGTACTCTTCGCACCCCCACCCCCAAAAAACTCCTGTGCACCCACGCATCAACCATGCATTCTTGCAAAAAAATAATTACGCAACTGCACGTCAACCACAGAGGGGCTTTTGCCCCAAAAGCACACGTTGCTTGTTGAAAACCTTCCCTGGAGCTCAAAGAATATCAAACAAATTTAGGGCAATTCAAGGCAATCATTAACTGAGCAGTGTTCCCTGTCCCCTCACCATGCTGTTTCCCTTCCATACTCAATTGTTCTGCCTCTATGGCTGGTTGGGGACCTTGCTGATCCTCCATATTGCTGCCACTAAAATGGCTTTCTTCCACTCCTGCTGCTACCACTGCTGCTTTGATTGCTGGCCTCGCATGTGCTGGCCTTGCATGTGCTGACCAAAATTTCTTTTGCTACTGCTATGATGGGGTGCGTGGGGAAGGCTGTCCAAGGAGAGGGCTTCTCCAGGGGAAAGAGAGGCAAGACAATGTCAGGTGGGGCACCCCTGACCACTCATTCTCCGAGTTGTGTCTTAAGGCTGCGGTCACACACAATTTTTTTCGGGTTTCTTCGACTTTTTTTTGTTTCCGTCTGAAAGTGAAAAAAATTTGCGGTCACACACTATTTTTTTCGGATCACTGAAAAACAATTTTCGACTTCGACGCAAAAATTTTCAAAGCGTCCACACGGGATTTTTTTTCGAAAATTTCTCTTCAGTGCTTAGCCTCCCTGTGCCCCTTCAGTGCCTTTTCTGGCAGGCCCTTACATAAGGACCATGGGTGCTGCCCTTCTCCTTGTATGGCTGGCAGCCATCAGCTAATAACTGAGCAGCCAGACTTCTGGCCCTGAAAACTCTGATTCCAGCCGTCACCTTGGTTGGATGGTAGTAACCACACAGCGCAGCTTGCAGCCTGCCTTGCCATGGTCCAAGCAAGGGCACGTGGGAGAAGGCAAGAAAAACAAGGGGCTTCTGGAGCGTAAGGGAGGTGAGAATTTGTTTTATAGTCATGCAAGCGAGAGTAATCCCCGGGCGGGTAGCAGGGCTGACCAGTCTTAATTATATTAAGCAAACCTTATTCAGCTGGTGTGACCCTAGCACGTGAGTGAGGAGCGTGTTAGTCGCCTCTTCTCTGCACACGTCAGGATTTGGATCTCAGAGGTATGTCCTAGCAGCTTCTCTTTCGCTTTCATCTGCTGCTCGTACACTAGTTGTTACAGTGCCCCTCCAGAAATGAAGGGGCACTCATGCATGGGGCATGCATGGGACCCAATCCCTCTTCTCTCTTCCATCCTTCACACTCTACTTCTCCTGCCCTGCCCTTGAAATACAATCCTTCTTTTGGAATCTGGGAGAAGCACGTGCTCGGGGACTGGGCCAACATTGGAAGGACTCAGCCTGAATATGAGGCTGTCCAGTTCAAGCAAGCTTTCCGCATGAGCAAGCAGGCCTTTAAAACCCTGTGTGAAACGCACTGTGCCACTCTTGCAAAGCGTGACACACAAATGCGGAAATGCAATCCCTGTTGAGAAGAGGCAGGAAATGTTTTTGGATTAGGCTGGTTCAAGTGCTCCCTATCAGATGCTTGCGCGAACTTACGATATTAGTAAGAGTGCAGTGTATAATGTCATTCATGAAGTTGTGTTTGTACTATGCAAAGAATTTGTGCCTAGCATGATTGTCTTTCCAGACAGACATGAACTCATTCACGTCATGCGAGATTTCAGAGGCTTTTGCAATTTGCCTTTTGTGCTGGTGCAATAGACGGAACGTTCATGAGGATTGAGAAACCATACCATTGGGGTGATGTCTATTACTACAACATGAAGCACATGGCTATTATTCTTTTTGTATGTATTGATGCTCATGGCAACTTCACATTTGTTAGTGCTGGAGGGGCAGGTCAAGTTGGTGATGCACACACATGGAATTGTAGTGCTCTGCGTGCAAAGATAGATGATGGTTCTTGGCTTGCCTTGCCGCCAAATGCTCGCATGGAAGAAATGACAATAGATGGAACTGTGTTCAAGCCCTACATCTGTGCTGAATCAGCGTTTGCCTTAACCCCCAATCCCACAAAGTAGCAATTCAATTTTAATTATGCTCTAATTCGGAGGAGGCGTGTGGCTGAATGTTCATTTGGCAGGCTCAAAAAGCGGTGGGTTGCCAATCCTCAAAAATAGCAGGCTTTTAAAACCCCACCTTTGCGGCAAACGTTGCAACAGTTCTATGTGCACTGTGAATAAAATTTTGAACAAAATTTTGTTGAGAGTACTGGGGACATCTACCGACCCTCTGTGCTAAATGTTGACAACTTTGTTGCCTCATGTCATTGGTGCCGCTGGGCTCATGCGAAGCGAGCCTGATGCTGTGGGTGCTTATCAAGTCAGGGACAAGGTTGCATCATACATGGCTCGCGTGCTTGATATTGATCCTGTAGCAGGCCCGCTGCCCACCACCACTGCCTCTGACATGTGCAAGTCCCTGCCAGGCCTATGCTCCACCTCACCTGACCTGGGCAACAATTGCTTGCTGGCCTGCTTTGGCCCCTTCCCCCTCACATTGTCCCCTTTCTTGCCTTTTGGGGGCATTGATGGATTCTCAGGAATGAAATGGTGAAATGTAGATAGAATTGAAGGTTTTTGGGTTTTTTAGGGTTTGCATGCAAGGGGTACTCCCAGGGGGAACTCCCAACCAAAACATTTTTACCAAACACGGTCACTAGTGACTTCTGGCTTGAACGGAAAAATGTTTTGGGTGGGCGGAAAAAAATTTCAGTTTTTGTGTGTGACCGCAATTTTTTCCCGCCCAAACTGAAAATTTTTTCAACACTGACGGAAAAAAAGTCGAAAAAAATTGTGTGTGACCGCCCCCTAAAGACTTATAATTTCATGACCACGCACCACCACACCGTCAAAACAAACCATTATTACATGCACGCATTGCCGTGCAGGGCAGAAGAGGTTATTTTTGTGCAGTGATATGAATTTTCTATGGTATAAGTAGGGGTCGGCGTTCAGTATATAACGCTATATAACGTTATACACAACTTCATTATAACCAGCGCCAAAACTACCAAGGCGATTTTCCGGCCTCACAGACTGCCGAGTACATAAAATTTGACTCTCGTCTAGCTCTTAAGTACATCAAATGAGAAGCAGGAATGTATGGTGCTCGATGACGATGGAAAGCAGAAGCAAGCGGGGGGGCTCTGAAGCCCCATGAGCTCTTGGCCAAGCTGAAGAAGGGAAGGCATCCTGGGATGGCAAGCTGTACCCTGTGATAAGGGATGAGTGGTGGGGTGTGTGTGCTGGAATGCAAGGATTTCAAGCAGCCCCTCCGCGCTAACAACCCTTCCAAAGGGAACCCCCGGGACTTGGCAAAAGCTGCAGCCATGAGGATAGCCCACCAGCAAGCCCCACTACCAGAGGGGCTGTTCCGCCGCATTCAAGAGGAGGAGAGCAGGCTCAGTCCTTGGGCAGCAGCATGACACCACCATGGTGGGGTGGTGTCATCGTGGGTCATCCACATCATCAAGGCCCTCCTTTTTGCGCAATTTTTGGTCAGCCAAAGCCAGCTTCCAGTTACCTCTGCTCGCTTATGCATCCCAAAAACTGCTTTCAGCACATGTCACTTCAGCAGCTGCTGAGCACAACTGGTCAGCATGGGCACATACATACAGCTTTGCGCAACCAGCTGAGCAGAGAAACAGCAGAGAGCTGGTGTACACCAAGGTCAACATGCCTGCCAGCTGGTATAGTTAGGCAGCAACTTAGCAGAAGCAGATTGGATTGAAGCTAAGTAAGTCAGCTTGGACTAGGCAACCTGAAGAAGGACCAGGCAGTGACCCCTTTGAATCCCCTTAGGTAGGGTATTTAACGCTGTTTGAAGAGTTCCTAACCTAGGACAACTTTTTTTTTTTGGATCCAACTTTTGGGGATGTCTTTTTTAAAGGGTAATACACTTACCATGAAGTTTTGGGGTCAGATATCTTACCCCTTAGGGTAGATCTGCAATCCTATAACATTATATCTATAATTATTTACGGTATATCCTGTTATGTAACGTTATATACTTATGTTTTTTTCTAGGAAACGGTATACGCCGATCCCTAGGTATAAAGAAGTTTTTGTCTGAAAGATCTGGGGTCGAATGGGATCCCCTGTGAAAAGCAGTTTCTTAACAACAGCAACAAAACAACAACAACAACAACAACAACAACAACAACAACCCACAGAAACCCCCTACGCAGGGGAAGAGGCTCTTCAGAGGCATTCCTCTAGCATGATGACAGACCCTCTTTACTCGTGCCCTTGAGTTGCATAAGTGGTCTTTCTCACCCCCGTCTCTATAAGCATTCAATTCATGATGGAATGAATGGTACACTGCAGTTGCGAATAGAATGAGCAAGGAAGGGAGCAGCCTAGCATGATTGCCTTTCAATTTGCTTGAACACTTTAATATCTGTAGTCAAAGCCCATGAGTGCTTATTTTGCACATTCTTTGCCACATGTGTATTTAGGTTTTGGAAAGGGACGATCTCAGTTAACCACCCCATGGAGGACCAGGAGGCTCAATCAGGCTCATCAGGTAATTCCAGAAAGGTGCCTTTTTCTTTCAAAATGGATTGCTTAAGTAAGCATATAAAAGAGCTTAACTTCCTCCTACTTGCTCCCCATTCGTATGCTTCAAGATCCTCCAATCAGACAAAAGAGCACGCAGGTTATAGGACGCTGCGGTGCATTTTGCACAACCAAGGTTGCAAGTAGGCAGCTTTTGTATCATGCTTACTCAATGAAGGGGCGCTCGTAAATAACGTCGCCCTGCTGGACATGCATCTGGGGTAGTCCAGATCCTTGCTTACAGGCTTTACATGCAACACAGGTAATTAATTGAAACTACTGAAGTGCAGCAGAGGGTGCCACAGGACCTTTTTTGGGGTGTGCATTTCAGGAAACTTATTTGGGCCTCCCAGGCCGCACCTTCCCCGATTTTTTTATGCACTGCTCATAGAGGCACAAGTCTGCATAAAAAGGTTTTTGAAATATCAGCTCTTTTTGTGAGCTGGGGTGCCAAAGAAGGCAAGGAGGGGTGTCGAAATAGGAAAGGAGGGGTTCCGAGAGAGGGAAGGAGGGGTTTGGGTGGTAAAATGAGGATTTTTCAGCCATCCCCATCAGGTCAGATTCACCCTCAGGTGTGTAGCATTGATGTAATAGACACCACTGTAAAAAGGATGGAATCGATTGGTGGCCTGGCTAAGTCTGGCAGGGTGAGTAAGATGGTCTTAAGACTAAAACAGAGACTTGTGAGACTTTAGCCCTGTTTCCACCCTGGGGGCGCTTCCTAGGATGTTTTTCGAATTTTAGTCCTGAAGGGACGTCGGGGTTCATTCTGATGGGCCAACTGTTTTTGGTGTGCATTTTGGCTACGGGGTATTTGAACTTTCAAATAATTATGAAAATGGATCGTCATAACAAAACTTTGGGTCTGGAGTTTTGGCTTAGAAAAACGTCGCATGCTGTCTGATTCATAAAAAATTTGACCGAATAGTTGCTGCATTAGATGACCATCTACTCCAAAATTGTCACGATCTGCGTGGCAAGGCTTTGCATTAGCGCAGGTTGCGATCTACATTGCTGGACAGGAAGGGAAGTTTGTGGTGCGGCATAAGGACTTGATGAAAAACGAAAGGAGTTGTGTTGTGGTTGGCTTGTTGTGGTATGTGGGGCTGCAGAGGGCTTTGGGCACCAAGTTTGGGGATTGATTTCAAGTACAATTTTGTACATTTGAGAAATGATGAAAATAGGTATCAAATTCTTATGTCAATCGCGCTTGGTGTAGGAGGGAATGGTCATACTGGAGTGCAAGTAAAGGTGAAGAGGCACCATAAGATTATGTTGGAAAATTACTGAAGTATACAGGCGAGATGTTTATGCATTGCTTGTGTGCATTTGAGATTGCTGGAAGGTTTTGAAGGCTACAGGGACTAGGATTCCAGCGTAGCCCGAGGGGAGCCTGCGATTTGTACATTTTTAAGATCAATTTTCATATTCAACAAGTTTTGGGCGCTAAATTCTCAATTTTTTGCACATCACCAACTTTGACCTGGCACAGAGCACGGAAGCGAACATAATTAAGATGGAAACCACGTCTGATGGACAAAATAACATTAAGGTTCTGGTGCGTTGCTTGTCAATGACAAGCATGGTGGTTCAATTCTAAGGCTCAAGCCCCTCACACCTGCGACACCCCTTTGACAGTGCGGGCCCGTGATGAAAGTCTCCTGCTGCAATGTGGGCAAGCAATGAATCATCTTCAATCCAACATGTTCCCCTGATGCTCACATTTTTATAAAGATGAAGTACAAAGGGCCTCTGTTTGATAGTGCGCTTTGCAGCATGGCATATGATCAGGGATCGGCGTTGGCCTATAGCGTTATATAGCACTACACATTTTTAAAAACATAACGTGTGCCAAAATTGAGGACAGCCAAAATCACCATCAGCCCGTCCGCAGCACTTCATTTTTTGTCATACCCCTGGAGAATGACCGCCTAACCCCTCATTCAAGGCGAACGTGCACAAAGGAGAACCGCTGGGGGAGATGCAGGGAGCCTGGCAAAGCCCTGGACTTCGAGGAGAGGCCACACACACACACACACACACACACAGACGCGCGCGCGCACGCACGCACCCACGCACGTACGCACGCAAGCACGCAGACTTATGTGTATGTAGCGCACACAAATACCCACACACAGGCAGGCAGGCATCCACACACAGGCACTCAGCCATACGCACACATATGTGCGCGCGTGCATGCACATCCATGCACAGACTAGCATGCGCTGTAGCATACACATTCACAAGCACGTGCTCATGCGTGTCAGAAAAGTATGCATGCACAAATGTACGCATGTGCAAGTACATTAACACACGCAAGCGCGCACACTTGCACCCACACACAAGCAGCACACGCACGCAGGCAGGCAGGCACCATACACAGGCAGGCAGGCAGGCACACACAGGCAGGCACACATAGGCGCGCACACATGCATTAAAACATGCAGGCGCGCATGCGCACACAGGCGCGCAAACATACACCCACACACAGGCAGGCACACACACGCAGGCAGGCAGGCAGGCAAGCAGACACACACAGGCAGGCACGCACAGGCGCGCACACTTGCATTAAAATACCGTACAGACCCGTGACCAATCCGCACCCCCTTTCTTCAGCAATTGAATTTCTCCAATACGCACCAGTACGCACCCTGCTGAAAGTTTTTTTTGCAATACGCACGCCTCATTACGCACCTTCCAGGAAAGCCTGCACAATTATTATCAGCATTACGCATGCTGGATTACGCACTCTCAAGGAAAGCCTGCCCAGAAATTTCAGCCATTACGCCCCCCCATAACGCGCATCCTCCAGAAAGCATAGCCCTCACCATGCACTTACAAGCTCAGCAGTTGCTCTATGGCCTTACAGCAGCTGAGGAAGAAATTAATCCGAGTTATTTGCTATCCATGCAGCTAGTGTCTGGAAACTGTTTGATCCTAGGCTGCTGCTGTTAATGAAAGCACAAAAGCCAAGCAAACTCATCCCATTTAGCGCTAACACGGATAAAGTAGAATCTATTCATTGAAGGTATTGCATGCATTGCTCTTCTTGCTGTTTTGGGGCCTCAAATTCGGCATTTTGCCCCCATCAGCCAATCTTCAAAGCGTTCAAATGTCCTCTCATTGCACCTCATCCTGGCCCTGTGCCCCTCTTGCCAATGGCGGCCTGTCATCCTGCGATGAGGGCACTACCCCTGATCCTACTGCTCGCACCCCTTCTGCCCCCCTTTTTATCGCTACTGCTCGCTCCTCCATCTCACGCTCTTCATCTTCCTCTGTGCTGTTCTGGTCTCACTTTGGTATGGCTGCACGGGAGGGGCTGTGGGCTGCTGCACAGGACCGACAGCTCTGCAAGGCCGTCCAGGTCCCTGTCCTTCCTGCTTCCGCTGAGCCTTGTTTGCTTTCTGCTCTTCCTCCCTGTTCCGCTTCTGCTGCAGCGCTTTGCCCTTGCTCACCATGCACGCATGCTTTGACTGCTTGGCCTCCTTGCTGTTCGCATCCCTTGTCTGTCCATCTACACGACGCACAAATTTGTCCATTGCCTTTCGGGGGGGGGGGGGGGGGTCTCAGGATTTAATTCAGCTATTTATTTTTCCCATTCCGCACCAATTCGCACCCCGCTTCAACGAAATAATTTCCTCATTCCGCACCAGTTCGCATCCCCCTGAAAAATCCCATTACGCACTACGCAGCCCTTGAAAAAAGATATATATTGCGTAATGATCACGGGTCTGTACGGTATGCAGGCGTGTATACGCACACAAGCGCGCACACATACACCCACACACCGGGAGGCACACACACGCAGGCAGGCACACAAAACATACACACAAGCTGCCATGGGCTGTATAGATAAGGGAAGGGCCAATGGGGATAGCCTTTGCATGAGGGGGTGGGCAACTAAGGGCACACCTACAGTGCAGTAGGTCATTTGGCCTGAGCAGATGTAGCGCTATATTATGGCCAGACAACGGCCAGAGCTCAACAGCATTGCTTTTTGACTTCGTTTTTTGCAAGGGAGCATTGTGCACGGTACCCCACCACCCCGCCGAGTCTGATGCCGAAATCCAATTCGCGAAGGGGAGTTCTGGCGAATTATAGCATTTTTAAATAGCGCCATATAGCGCTATATCGCTATATAACGCTATAAAGCGCTTCCAGTTTGGCTCATATAGCGCTATACGCCGATCCCTACATATGATGTGCAACAGTGGCCCAGTCACCCCTTGGTCAGGCCTGTTTGATGCACTCTCTTCAAACAAGAGCTTTAAATCTTTCCTAAAACATGCATTTGTGATCATGGCATCCTTTTATAAAAGCACTTTTTTTTGTAATTCAGCTATGGCTACAAGCAGGAACCAGCCCTTCAGGGCACTAAATCAATGCAGGTATTATTCTAGGATACTGCATTTGCCGAGAATCAGCTGCTTAGCTACATCGCACAACTTATCGGAGCTTTCTCTTCTCCTTCTCAGCTTGGATGTCTCTGATGGTTTTCTCCCTCTCTAGAAGGATTTTAGCAACACTATTTTGCTACTGCTAGCTGCTACGCTGCCACTGCAAGACAGTGGAGATCAGGAATAAAATTGATTTGTTTTGCTTGGGTGCACGTACCCTGCAGCCACCTATGAGCCCTCCTTGCTTTAACCTTCTAATTTCTAACCTAAAAACTGACTCCTTCCAGACAATCCTTGGAGCTAGTGGTTTCAACTCATGTTTGCTTTGCATATTCTTGTGACAAGAATCTTGTCATCACTTTTGTCTGTCGTAGGTGTGCAGCATCGTGCTCCTGCCCATACTAATCTAATTTAAGGGCTGTATGCATGATTTGCAGGTTCCTTTCTGTAACATCCGGACTGCATCCTTGCTCACGTTGAAACAGGAGGGTTAAAAATCGGTGAATCTTGTCAATTTTTGGGGCGAGGCCCCGCCCCCCCCCCCCCCTTACAGTCCTCTTCCCACAATAAGGGCACCAGCCTACTCTCAAACTTCATCATCTGTCTGCATACTAATCGTACCCAACGATTGAATTGCTGCAGAGTTATGGGGGGCAAAAAAACTGACCTGTCCTGCCAGAACCCCTACCTGACTTGCAAGTCCACAAACTGCCATCCTCACCAATCACACATATAACACCGTCGTTATCCTAAAATTTTGAATGATTTTGCTGCACTTTGTCTCCACACACACCCCACACCCGTGTGCATGTGGCACTGACTTGTAGTCATGCACAATGACCCCCTTCCTTTCGACTTATACTCTCAAGAGGGTGCCAACAGACATGGCTTTAAGCCCAGGAATGTGGCGTTATATTTAGAACCATGTAGAAATGGCTCAAAGAGTCTGGACCCCCCGGACCCCCCCCCTCCTTACCGTCTCCAATGGGACCCATATGTATATACCAATAGATAGCACTGAATATCAGGATTTCAATATATTGTTTCAATTGGATTTGCAACTGTCCAAAAGACATGCTTCCTGTGCCCTGGTTGAAATTAGGAAAATGGAAAGAGATGCACAAAGCATAGAGTGTGCGTGCGTGCGTGTGTGTGTGAGCTATAGTACAGCAGGTTTACATGCATTTCCAGTGGATGCACGGGGCGTTTCCAGGCCTTAACCTTTTGCTGCACTTCCACATGCACGTACAGTTGCCATCTGCGGCACTCATGCTGGGCTCGAGGCATCCTCTCCCAAGCCACTGCTTGGGATCAGTACAGCTGCTGATAATGCACACTGCAAGGATGTTCTTGGCACCGAGGCTGTGGGGATGGGTGCAGAGGGGTTTACAGCAAATGGGGTTGAGGGCGCTGCTGATGCAGGTGTGCACACAGCAGAGACGCCGCAGAGTGCAGCCAGGAGCTTGAGAATGGAGGGGCGACTCGGACCTGCAGGCAGGGCTTGCCGTTGGGGGCAAGCCTCCAGCTCCCCAGGCCAAGCGGAGCACACGGCAAGCGTTTTGGGCAGTGGAGGGGAAGATCCTGTGAGTGCTCACCCCACTGAGCCTACTGCCGTGGGTTGGCCTGCTGCTGGTGCTAGAACTGAAGGGAGGCTGCAGAAGCGTAGTGCAGCAGCACATGAAGCAGCTGCAGCAGCCCTGGAGACAGAAGCGGCAGCTCAGAAAGCAGCAGCGGCAGCCCAGGAGGCAGCAGCGGCAGCAGTCCCTTCGTCCTTTAAAGGGAAGAAGCACCCACACAGGACAGCTTCAGCTCCAAACGTGTCGGCAGATGTGGGACCAGGGCAGAAACCAGCTCCTGAGCCCAAGCTAAGAAAGGATTGGCCTGGGCAGAAGCCTATCAATATTGAAAACAAGAGTGAGTGGCACCTTGGGGTTAGGTGGATGGCTCAATGAGCATTTCTCCAAAGGAACTTGCTGTCTGTAGCTTGTGCTGACTGTTTGACCGGCTGCTTGCAACCAGCATCACCACATTTCGCTCGTGTGGTTGAGCAAATCTGGGCAGCACAAGCGCACACGGCTGTGGAATGTGCATCAGGAATCTTTGATGGAGGGCGCCCTTTTACTGAATCTCATGCAAGAAGCCCAGAAGCTGCCCCACCCATCGATCACACCTTTTTGCATGCTTTGCCATTTTTCTCAAGCAGCTTTGCCTTTGAGCTTGGCTCAGAATGAACGACGCAAGTGCATGTCTTGTGTGCTCTGGCATGACCTTGCTACACCAGAACTTTTCTAGGTGGCACTGCGGGTGTACTTTGCCGTCCTTGATGAGGCTGTGTGCTGAGTGGGTCCTCTAGGCTTTTACCGAGTCTATTTTAGGGTGCGGGGCAAGCCTGCTGCCCTGGTCATTCAAGCATCTGTATAGGTCTGGAAAAGTCCACTTGCCTGGTTATTGCACCTCCCTTTTTTCATGCATTCCATATTTACGTTCACTTGCATTGGCCTATGCTCCAAGGAAGGTGACAGATCTAATATACGTTGGTTGATTGAGCATCCCTGCAGGCGTGCGTTGGGGTTCCTTGGTGGAGCCAGAGACGACCAAGTATCCTCATGTTCAGTCTTGTGATTCCAGGCCTTGTATTTTCAACGAGCCCATGCAGATGAGGTGAGCTGCTGTGTGCATGGCTGCAGAAAAAAGTTGGTGGTGCCAAAGTATTGTGCTGCTTTAACGCTGTATATGCGGGCGCACGGGATTTGTCATTTTGTGCACCCAGGCCTTTAGGCTCCTTTGGCATACCTTAACATAAGAAGCAGATTCACTGCCATGGAAACACCCTGGGTGCTACTGCTGCCATGCATTTGCATCATTTCGTCATCGCTGCAACGGCAGCAAGCTTTGAAAAGCTGCTTCCCATTCCCTCCTAGCATGCCTTCCCTCTGCCGCCCAGCACTTTGGCACAGAGTGGGAAGCAAGCCAGCCGCGGCCCTCACACATCAGGTCCTCCCCTAAAAAAAAGTCGTCCACCCTGCCACGGCTTTGCCTTTGCAGGACGTGCAAAACGGATGACGAGGGCGATGGAGGTGTGAGAAATGGGAATGCAGATGACTGCATGATTCCTGCTACTGCCAGGTCATCTAACACGGTCAAGCCTCCTCCACTGACACGAAGCAAATCCCTGTCAAGCGCAATGCCACGCTCAAACTCGCGGCGCAGCTCCCTCTGCATGTAAGTCCTCAGAAAACGGGGTGCTTTGCGGATAGCTCGTACATGCTGTGCATGTGTATTGATGAGCATGGGAATCCAAACCTGCGTAAGTGCGCTCCTTAGCTCTCACAACACACGGCACGCAGCATGCGGCACGCAACCCATGGCTCGCAACACACAGCACGCAACACATGCCTCGCAACGCATGGCTCACAACGCACGGCATGCAACACATGGCTCGCAACGCATGGCTCACAACACGCGGCACGCAACACATGGATCGCAACGCATGGCTCGCAACACACAGCACGCAACACATGGCTCACAACGCATGACTCACAACACACGGCACACAACACATGGCTCGCAACGCATGGCTCACAACACACGGCACGCAACACATGGCTCGCAACGCATGGCTCGCAACACACGGCACGCAACACATGGCTCACAACGCAAAGCTCACAACACACGGCACGCAACATGCGGCACGCAACCCATGGCTCGCAACACACGGCACGCAACACATGCCTCGCAACGCATGGCTCACTACACACGGCACGCAACACATGGCTCGCAACGCATGGCTCGCAACACACAGCACGCAACACATGGCTCACAACGCATGGCTCACAACACACGGCACACAACACATGGCTCGCAACGCATGGCTCACAACACACGGCACGCAACCCATGGCTCGCAACGCATGGCTCGCAACACATGGCACGAAACGCATGGCTCACAACGCAAAGCTCACAACACACGGCACGCAACCCATGGCTTGCAACCCATGGCTCGTAACACATGGCACGCAACACATGGCTCGCAACGCATGGCTCACAACACGCGGCACACAACACATGACTCGCAACGCATGGCTCACAACACACGGAATGCAACACATGGCTCGCAACGCATGGCTCGCAACACACGGCACGCAACACATGGCTCACAACGCATGGCTTGCAACACACGGCACGCAACACATGGCTCACAACGCATGGCTTGCAACACACGGCACGCAACACATGGCTCACAACGCATGGCTCACAACACACGGCACGCAACACATGGCCCGCAACCCATGGCTCGCAACACACGGCACGCAACACATGGCTTGCAACACATGGCTCGCAACACATGGCTCGCAAAACATGGCTCGCAACACATGGCTTGCAACACATGGCTCGCAACACACGGCACGTAACACATGGCTTGCAACACATGACTCGCAAGACATGGATCGCAACACACGGCACGCAACCCATGGCTCACAGCACATGGCTCGCAAGACATGGTTCGCAACGCATGGGACACTGCCCTGTCCTTTGCCTGGTCAGATGTCAAGCCTGTCCTAGAATTTATCTGTGCATTTTACTCATGCAGCGCTTCAATCAAAGCGCCTGCTGTACAAGATTGCAAGGACAACTTCGTGAAGCAGCTCAACCTGATGCACTTTGCATGCCTTGCATTCAAGGCCTGGAAAAGACGTGCTGGTTTCCTGGTCAGAGTCCCACCAATTGGGTGTGTCGATTCCTGCTTACAAACAATGTGAAGTGAAGAGGCTGAGAAATGAACGAATGAAAAACAATTTTTTACACATGCGCGTTCACCTGCAGGTCAAAAGAGGCCATGGAGTGCTTCAAGAATGGCAATGATGAGAGCATGACACGGACAGTGGCTCTCTTGAAGTCCCTCTCTCAGCAGGTGCTCCTGGCGTGCTGCCCATCTGTTCTGCATGTTTGCACGCATTATGTATGGTGTGACTCCTGCGTATTTCACAAGAGGAGCGGTGCCAGCGATCCTTTTGCTTGAAATGTGTCTGCATTAGGTGTTGCAAGTGCCCTTGGAAGGTGCTATGTGTTACTGCTGCCTGAGTGATGGTTCTGCAGCAGCAGCAGCAGCAGAAGCAGCACCTACCCAACTCTGCCATGTGCTAGGACTAGTCTGCCAGGCTGGCACCCACCCGTGCTTTGATACGTAGCATGGTAGGGAATTTATTGTGCAGCAGAGCAGGTGCCTTCACTCTGCTGCAAAGTGTCAGCACAAGATGTGGTCACTTCATTGCATGCCCTTGTCTTCAGCCTGGGAATGCCCTCAACATCTGTGGCTGTTGGCAACAGCCTGACTTACACCCTCAATCCCAGGTGGATCGCCCTCAACCTCTCCTATTTGAATAATGACCACTGCAGGCACAAGCCACTACTGACCCCGAAATGCCCCGCACATCCAAAAAGCCTGCCCAGGACAGGCGAAGGCGCATGACAGAAACGCAGCTCACCTCAACAAGTGTCTCTCCCTTTTTCCGCGAGTCAAAGTTTCATTCTGGGGAGCGACCAACCGTGACAGCGCCTGATGCAGCTCCTGACTGCAAGCTACCGGGTGAGCTTGCTGCTTATCGTATCTCTCGCCACTCTGAAATTTAAGGTTTGAAGAGATGACGACAGGCCTGGTTACACATGTCCACAATGCTTGCTAGAGTGGCTGGCACAAGTTGCACTTCTTTTTCTCTGTTGTAGAAAGCAGGCTCTGTTGTGAAATTTATGAACCTGTTTTGCATCTAACCGCAATCTCTCTTTCTCTCTCACACGCACACAGCCAAAGTATCCCCACACAAAACGCACGCAGTCACCTCTGCACCCAAGTCTACATTTCTATGGCCTGACACCTATAAACACGTGTTTGCTGCTCCCTTTGAAATTTCCAGGAGCACTTTCAAGCAGCGACCTTGCTCACAAGGCCCCTGTAGGGCAGTACACCTACCAGCGAAAGCCCCCCTCCTTGCCCCACTCACCCCAAAGAGGCAGCACCCCAAACCTGCCCCCCATTCCACGGAGAGCCAGCAGCAGTGTTGTGCAGAGCTTAGATGGAGGCCAACATGATGACTCCCAGGTTGGTGAATGCACATATCTGCTGACGTGCAGCCTGCCTTCCTGATCTTGTTTCGTGCATCAACTTTCCTTGCCTCCCCTAAATCCAAGGTCTGCGCCATGGTATTAAGAGTGCATGTTCATGCTCATTTTCACCTGTGCACAAACAGGAACAGGACAGTCTCATGCCCCTTTGTACTTAAGGCTATTTGATCCTTGAAAGCCCTTTGCCCTACCCTCTTGCCAAGTTGCCACAGACCTGTTTGCTTCAAAGCCACATGTTTGCTCGCCATCCCCTGCCCGCAGTGTGGGCGCCTGCAACGGAGGGTCATGCAAGCACACGACAAGAAAACCTTGGCTTCTTTGAATCACAACAATGGAGCGCTCAATTGTGCATGTGCTGCGCAGGTGGATTTTGCTGACCAAATGTCTATAGCCTCCACAAGGGCTGGCAGCTGGGAACCTGACCAAAGTCTCCCAAGTAGGTGCTCGCAAATAGCATCTCACTTGTGGTGTCTTGAGGGCAATAGAGGAGCAATGTGAGTGCATGCCAACTGCATCAGATCACCACTCAATATTTGTTTTATTCATTCTGTGCCTAGACACCTATTGGCATCTCTTTCACAGAGGAAGGCTCTAAAACTCTTGAGATGTATAGAAGGATGTTCCTGTGTTGACATGCGCACTTGCAAACATGTGCGAGCAAGTGTGTGGGTCAGGGAAGTAAAGGTCCCCCTTTTGCATGTCCGGGTCAGGCAGAATTCGGGGAAAAAACATCATTTTTGTCAGAGGGAGCCCAGACTTGCCCAGAAGGTACTGATTTGGCCATTTTTGGGGCACTGCCGCAAGAGCTAAGCCTCCCCGGCCCCACCTTTATCAAAATGTGTATGCAGTTCTGTTCTACGCTTGCAGAGGCACCTTCCTGCATAGATTTTTTGGGAAATTAGCTTGGTGTATATGCTTTAGGGTCCTCAGAACTGGAAGAGGGAGCAATGAGGAGAAAAATGAATTTCCCATTTTGAAAGTCGAGGCCCAAAACAGTTTTTTTCCATACCTTTCCCTCAAAGGGCTCCCGTGTGTAGCTACCTCTGCTCTTGCAACCTTTGTACCTTGACAGGTAAAGCTTGAAAGGTAGCAACTGACGGGAGGCATGCCTAATCTGCCATGGCGTGAACCCTTGTTTTCTACACCAAATTTCCGCCCAGGTCGGCCACTGCACAATTTGGGGTGATTATTCATGATTTGGGACTTTATGCTATGGGTGTTTGCACCCGCAGTGCCCGATGGCAGAGGAAAAAAAGGAAAATAGAGGAAATAGGACAAAAAATACATGGATGAGTCAGGTAAAGCGATTGAGTTTAGAGACAGGCGATTTGGTGGATGCAAGACCTGCCCTCCATCAGGCGTCCCTGAAGACTGCACTTAAAGGGGACATTATTCGTCCGTATCTTATCCTCGATTGGAGGTGGGTATCTCGGGTGGAGATTGCTCTGAGGTTGCTGTCTGGTCTTGCATATCAACCAAATTGCCTATCTCTTATCTCAACTGCAGATTTTGGATTAATTAGATCTTGTTGCCTTTTCTCCTTCATTCCTTTTTTTTCAACTTGCCACTGGGCACTACAGGTGCAACTCACCATAAAAGAGTACATCACATAAGCAAAAGAAATGAAAGGACTTGGTGGCTGGTCAGGTACGGATTGTGGCCATTTCTTTCAAAAGGAAAAAGCAGAGTGGTGTCAGAAAGGCCAATTTTAGACTATCCATATTTTTGAGTGTGCAGCATATTACATGGGGGTTACCTTAGGGAATCAAGGTTCGCCCCAGATCGGAGCTGTGGACCCTTTTGGGTGATCCGAGGCCATAAGGGTGATCTGGTGTCTTCCGGTTATCATCATTAATGAACATGATATTAAATGAGGGTTGTCCCCACGAACAGACCCCCCAAAGTCAGGCCAAATTGTCCACTTGACGTTTTTTGACCATATCTCAGTTTCCGCTGGACCATTCCAGAACCTGAAAGGTGAGTTGGATAGCTATAGTTTTGCTCTACAAGTAGGTGTAAAGAGGGTGGGGTGCGGTGTAGGATGGGCGGCAGGGAATTTCCAAAGCGGCAGGAAGGGTTTCCAAATTTTCAGAATTATCTTTGATTTCCTGTCCCAACTTCCAAGCATAGACTATCCCACACCCAATTTCGTGTCAAAGGTGCTGCCCAACATAACAAATATGTTGAGAATCTGGGGGCGCAATTCACTTTGCTCTCAATAGAAAATTTTGTTGGACACAACATGCTGGGTAGCATTTGGGAATGTTCTCAAATTGCCGCGTGATGCAGCTTTTGCGAAGTGATGCACTTCCTGCATTGGCTTGCACACCCATCCCCATGGGTTCCCCCACCAGCAGCACGCTTTTCCAGTGGCCCCCCCAAAATCTGACACCGCAGCATGATTAGACAACCTGAGAGCACCTCAAGCCAGAAGTGCTGGTCATTTGGTGCAAGTTTGAAAATCCAGTTTTTCTGCCAAAATCAGTGCAAAACAGCGCCCAGGGCCACACAGAACACCTCCACATGCCCACTTTTCAGCGAAACTTAAGCATGAGGCACAAAAATGTTTGACATGATTAGGGAAAGCAAGGGCGCCTGTTGAAGGCATGAACAGCTAGTGGTTGGGGGAGGCCGTTTGTGAAGACAACTTTAGATCCATCCATTATTTTGTAAACAAAATGCTGGCATGGTTTATGGGGGTTTAAACGCTTAATTTTGGGCATTCAGATGGGCTCAAGGTGAGTTGTGCTCCCTCTTTGGGTAATTTGAGGCCACAAGAGTGATCTGGTGCCTTGTGTCCAGATTTTATCATCTTTTTTGTGAACATGAAAGAAATGATGGGCATGCTTAGATACGGGAAAATAGTGCAGGAAGGGACATTTCCAGCAATGTATTGACTTCCCCTCATAATGTCCCAACCAACCCCATCTTTTCGTCGGAGGTGGCCTATCAGAACCTAGCCGGACCTTCCTGCTTTGTGCACCTCTCTGTGACGCCAAAATCCGACAAGCTTCAGGGGCCCTCGCAACAATCCAAGATCACTTGCAGCATTACCAGCAGGCTTCCCGCACACTTGCTGCTGCAGCTCAGACCTCAGCAGGGTCCCTCTCAAAAATGGCACTTACCAGGGGTGACAGAAGTGCAGGCTCCGGGCACATGTACTTCATCATGAAAATGTCTATAAAAGATGTCTGCTTAATCAAAACGCTAGTGGGTTGCCTAAATGAGAAGAATGCCATTTCCTGATGAACAGAGTTTGACCTGAGCCACACCCAGGTGTCCCCAACATGTCACACCAGCCCCTTCCTTCAAACAAGCAACCCCCCAAGCTGAGAAGTGATTTTGAATGTGTCCGGCAGGATACCACTTAAACTTCGCATCAGTTGTGGCGCCTGACTTTACGCATGTGTTGCAATCACATGACCTCGCTGGAAGACTGCTCAATGATCTTGTTTGATGCTGTAATTCACAGTGTAGGTAGAGTAGTATGGTTGCCTAGTTAGAGCAAGCAGTTTGTTCTTGCATAAATTTGCAAGCAAGCTTTTGTATTTGTAGTAGATCATCATGGTGTCCATGGCTATTTGTTGTGTTGCTATTAGTGACGATGATGGCCGAGTGCATTGTGTGCTTCCTCTCATTCCTTTCCGAAGGTGGACACTGCGAGTGCCTGAATTGCTTGGCTGTGATCTTTTCTTTATTTTTGTACACTTACATGCTGGCCCATGAGGGCTCAGAAATAGATAAGTGAATGAAAAAATTGCCTGACCTCAGCCCTTGTGCATCGTCCTCAGCAGGGACATCCAACTCGGGAGTGTCGGAGGAGGCCCATCTGGACCTGGACCGGCAAGCTCTAGACACGCGTCCCAGCCTAATCCGCACAGTCTCTGATGTTTCTGAGGGGGGATCAGCGCAGCTTTTGGAGAAAGCGCACAAGCACCCACTGAGCTTTGATGTCATGGTGTCCAGGCTGTGGCCTCACATGGGCAAGAGGTGAGTCAAGATCTCATGGAAGTGCACTGCAGCTTGCCACTGCATATTTGGGACTGGTGGGCAGGATTTTAAAAAAATTGAACATCAAGTGGGTGATGTGCATCGCATGATTAGCACAGCTGTCAGGGTGAGAGTCAAGGCGTTTGCTTGGGGCAATTTGTTCTGACTTGATGGACTATGGTACCTTCAGGTCTGGCACTTGTAGATGCTCACAACCAGGCAAAGTGAAAGTGAGGGCCATGAGGCCTTCTTCTCCTGAGCAGCGCATTGGCTGGCCTTGTTCTCATGTGCAGCGAATCCTAATTTATTTCTGGTCTTCTTTACATTATCTTCTGTATCTAAGAGTGAGTGGAATTTAGCCTAAGCTACCTCAAGCTGATGCTCATTCGTTGGACTTCCCTGCAGGAGTCCGCTGCTAGTGATCATCTGCAACAGCACAGACCACTGGTAAGTGCAGAGTCTTTGTATCTTTAAGGAGTGCTCCACACATGAGCACGTCATAGTGATGGCGCACATGCATGCTGCAGCTCATGTTGATGAATCCTGAGTGCTTTTGGAATTGTTTGCAACATTTGTGGGAAAGGCAGTGAGCACCAGTAAGCAGTCACTGCTCCTGAGGTTCTGATTTTGTTTTGCTTCCGTCAGGAGGCTTCAGGAAGCATAACTTTTGGACGTCAAGGATCAATCTAATTAAAAATTATATAATCGGAATCCTCACATCGAGAGCTATTGATTGGTATATATAGGGGTCCAATCGGAGGAGGTGGGGAGTTAGGGGTGGTTCAGGGGGGTTTCGACTTTTTGGGACCCCCCCTCCAGAATATTTCTGGGACATTTCTACGGAATTATAAAGATATCATCGGATTCCTGAGCTCAAGAACTGTCGATTGGCACCCTTTAAGTGCAAATTGGGTAAAAGTGGGGGTCTGTGTGCATGGCTGGGAGTCAGTGCCATGCGCGGAAGGGTGAGAGTAGCAAGGGGTGTAAATGCAAAGGTGCAGCAAACCAATTCAAACTTCCAGGATAGTGACAACACAATGCGTCATTGTTTGGAGAAGTTAGGAGGGCAGTTTGTGGACTTGCAAGCCAGTTGTGGGTGACTGGAAGGGCAGGTATGCATAGGTGTCCGCTGCTCAGTTTTTGCCCCACAACTTTGCCACAATCCAGTTTTTCTTTGTGCTGAGTTTGCAGATGGATGTGGAGTTTAAAGACGAGCAAATTGGTACCCTTTTTGTCTGAATTGGGGCACTGCAAGGGGGCTTTTGGGGGTGGTGGGTGGGTCAGGGGGTCCCACCCAAAATTTGGGCATGACGTCCACTACTTATGTTTTTCACCCTCCTGCTTCCGTGTTAAGAAAGTAATGGGAATGATGATGCACATGTATGTCTGTGAGCGCAGGCAAGTCCGGACCATTTTGACTGAGCTTGCTGAGTCACAGCTTGATCTCCTCTCCAGCATCATGCCACAGCACGCCATTGAGGTGCGCCCATGGAGTTGGTGACTGTGCACCGTAATATTATAAAGCATAAGGTCACTGTTCACTTGAATGCAAGAGATAAAGTGCATCTCACGGCAAAGAACAATTGCGTTGCTGAGTTGACAATAGGGGCACAAGCAGCTCTGAATTGTTGTTCAGTCTGAGAGGGCACGGCTTCTTGGGCTACCAACTTGAGCAGACTGCTGCTTTGGCCAACAGAGCTTTTGGCCAACAGAGCTGCCTTGCCTACATTCTGTGCTCTGCTGCCCTGCCCTGTAGTTCCTGGCCACAGAGAGCTCAGAGGCGATTCCGGAGCATGTTGGCCAGCTGGCACGGGCACATAAAGGCGTGACCCTTCTGTTCATGGACATCGTTGGCTTTACCTCGATGTCAAAGGTGTGTTTTGCACAGTGGAACAGGCGTGCATTTTGATTCTCGCGCACAGCAGCACTTCCAGCACTTCCAGCCCTTCCTCTCTCCTATTTCAAAGTACTGTGTCTTGAGCTATAAATTGACAGGTGTCCAAGATGCTTGAGCAGCTTGTCCATTGCTTTTTTGTAAAAAGGACTGGAGGAGAGCCTAGGGAAGGGTTGTTGCTCTGTTGTTTGTGATGCTTTGCAGTTTGCTGCATCCTATTTAGTTGCTGTGCTCCCTGTGTGACCTATCACTGCTTCCAACCAGTTGCATACCTCTTGCTGGGGCCAGCAAGGGCTTTATTTGCTGCAAAATTTTCACGCTTTTGCAGCAATAGGTTTAAATATGAGCTGCTGCACTCTAAGGCTGCATCTCCATCAGCACCTTTGTTATCCAACTATTTTTTTTCCTGTGTGCCTCTCCATCTGCTGCGCAGAATGTGAAGCCAGTCGAGGTCATGGTGTTCTTGAACAAGCTGTTCTCTCTGTTTGACAGGCTTACTGATGAACATGGGGTTCATAAGGTGGGCTTGGAAAAAGAGTTCTGAAAGGACCTTGACCTTGGTTTTTGTGAAATTTGTGCTTATAAGCTTTAGGGACATCAAATTGCAAAGGAAGAACACAGGCAAGGATATCAGCTTTGCGATTAAGTGAGAACGGGAATATGTCAGCTTTATTTCAAGCTTTCTGTACTTGCAGATGATCATCCTGCATCCCCTAAAAAATGACTTGCTTTTCAATCCCGCTCTAATCCCGCACCCCTGTTGACAACTGTTATCAGTGCTGTGCAAATGCGGCGTTTGACTTTGGCACTCTTAGTGACATAAACCTCTGACGTTTACGTCATATCACCATAGTTTCGGGTGTGGTTTTTCTGATGGTGTGAAAGCATCGTTGACAGTGTGAAAAGCTGGCTGTCAGGACTTGAAAGAGCCCAAGAGTGAAGCCACAAGGCCCGCAAGCGAGCTCATGGGCATGCAAATGAGCATGAGCATCTGCTTTGCGCTCACCTTAAATAATCTAAAGCAGCATTTTCTTGGGAGAACACACCAAGAGGGCTTGACCAGGTCCAGGTGTGGGAGGTAGCAAGCTGCCAACTTTGGCCCAGAAAAGGCCAGGATCCCACAGGAGGAAGGCAGATTTTGTGATGTTCAATTTTGCACTGTGAATTATGGGAGCCACAACCATCAGGCCTTAAAGAACTGTCATTTACTGTCATTTGTGCCCATAAACAATCTTTGGTGTAAAAATTGAAAATTGCGGACTATAAGAAAGATTATGCCTGACAGCGTCAATTGTCAGTGTCCAGCACTAATTACTCTTGGGTAGCCTGCACATTTCCGCAGGGTTAAAAAGCTATCTGCCCCCATGCGTGCGTTATCAAGCTTGCCATACACGTGGGTGCAGAGGCTGGTCAAAGTACACAGTTAAAGGCATGCCTTTTACAGGTTTGATGTCCATGTCTGAAAACTAGCACTAATGTCTAGGATGATCCTGGGGAAAAGGTGAAATAGTTTAGGGGGAAAAAAGGTCCAAATAGTCATTTCCTCCATGCAATTGTAAGTGCAAGAATCGCACGTTCTGCTTGCTATCTGCTTGCGCAATGGATTGCTACTGCTGCTGCTGCTGCTGCTGCCTATGCACTTGCTTGCTGATGCTTTTCAGAGATGGAGGGGACTTGACGAAGCTATGCATTCCTGCCAGAGCCCTCTGCAGCCTGCCTCAGGGCTTTTTTTATTTGTTCATAACCTTTAAATTCCCTTGAATCAAGTGTATGTTTTTTTATTTGTTATGACCTTTAAATTCCCTTGAATCAAGTGTATGTTTTTCATTCAGACCCAGTCATGGGGCGTGAGCCCCTAGGTTTGCCTCCTTCTGGTGAAATTCACGCTTGGCTGCCCTGGCCCACCCAGCACATTTCCCACCCTGAAACCTGGGCCAGCTTCCCAAGCAAAAAGCTAAGGCAGCCCTGCAGTGTCAGGTGGGTCAGAGAGGCTGCGGCTGGTGCAGGCTAAAAGTGTTTGAAAAAGGGGGGCAGGCAATTCTCGGGCTGGGCTGGCCAGCCCATTACCCGCTCTGAAACTCGACATACTTACCAAGAATTGTTCTGGGGGGCTGACAAGTTTTTTTGGGGGACCGGAGGGACAGCAAGCAAAGTTGGGGGGCAAGGTTTTGGAAGCTTTGTTTTTTCCTGCAAGGCCACCTCAGGCCTCTGGAACAGCTCCAGTCAAAACAAATTCCGTCAGCATACCTTTGTGCGTACGCGTGCTGTGTCTGGGACCCCGGGGATGCCTGGTCCAGGGACTCCATGATAAACTTACAAACCATTCCAGCTTACCGCTGAGTCTAAGGGTTAAGGGTTGAGTCAAATAAGGGTTTATGAAATCATAAACCCTTATGACTGTGTGCTCCGCATTGGGAGCAGAAAGGTGAAGGCACAGAATTTGGCTGATGCCATGGGGAGTAGGGCTTGCACCAGTGCTTCTTTTAACTTGACGTACCATATCAATTGACATGAAACCAGACTTTTCCGGCTTTTCACATCGACTTGAAAGCAACTTTTGTGGAGAGTCCGGGAGCCTTTGTGTGGGACCCTGGCCTCGCTCCCTCGGTCATGCCCCTTCGAGGGGTCTCTGATGGCCCTTAGAGTACTTGTAATCCAAAAATTCTCAAAGCTTCCAGGCTTCAATCAAATGAGTGATGATGAGAGTCCAAACAAAAAGGCAAGGGTACCTGAGGGTAAGAGTGATGGGGCCTACAAGCTGAAACTGGGTGCTGTGGGTCCAACCAACAAATTCCAGGCTACTTGGTTCATAGAGCCCCCTGCTGATGGACAGCCCCACCGTGAGCAATGGCTGGTTGATAGAGGGGCAGGCAAAGGTGGGCAGCTCATGGCGGGATGCAGCTTGTGTTACTTAACCTTCCAGTGCCACTCTCCCATTCCCCACTGCAAGGGAATTTTGGAAGCAGGCAGAGAACTTGGGAGCATGCCAGCGGTTTGGGGAGTGGGTCAAGCTTGCAAAGCTGGTGATGGTTATGGTGCCTGGTTCAGTGGAAGATGAGCACATGTTCAGCGCCATGAAGTACCTTTGGAACCCCCAACGCAACAGCCTCAAGCAGCAGCACCTTACCTTCTACGCAAGGGGTTTCAAGAGCACAGAGTGGCTCAGTGCTAAGAAGCGCCAAGGAGTGAAGTGCTACTGGACAGTAGTTAGGAGGTACAGCATTGGACATCAGAGGGGAGACCTTTTTAACATTGAACTCTGGTTCTGAGGCACACTTAACAAGAAAGCTTTGCTTCCCATATGCTATCATACGCGAGTTGGGCCCATGTGAGAAAAAGACATGAAACACAGAATCCTGAGATGGCCCTTCTAGGGACAGACATGAATCCAAGGTTTTCCAATCGCCTTAAAGAAGCACTGACATGCACCCCTGCCCTCTTATATGGATGTAAGAGTGTTCCTAGTGCAGGACCTGCTGCTATTTGGCTTGAGAGCATGGATGAACAATGGATGACAGGGCCGGCTTGCATTTTTCACTTAGCAATGCATGCATACATGCGTGCATGTACACAGCGGCCTTGGTTTGCTGTAGGAAGGGTCCTGCTGTTTCCCCAGGCACTGCATCTTTATATCATCTCCATGTCAGAAAGGGCTGGCTTCGCCAAGTGTTCGGCAAGAACCAACCCCGCACTGTCCCACGACCCCAATTTTATCTTAATTTGGGCGCTCACTTCCGCACCTCTCAGAAATACATTGTTTTTGCAGGATGGCATCACTCTTCTACATGATTTCTATTTATCAGTAACCTACAACATTGTGTCACATCGTCAAGGCATATGGTGCAATCATGGTCCTGCTCTGCACAACACGTTGCTGCCATACTTTCTGTAATAGGTGGAGACGGCTGGGGACTGCTACATCGTCTCAGGTGGCATCATGTCTGCAAACCAGTCTGAGAATGGTTTTGGGCTTGTCGTTGAGGACCAAGACCCTGAAGAATCAGCAAAGCGGGTCATGGAGTTTGCAAAGGCAATGCTGGAAGCAGCAAAGCAGGTGAATTCTGGTTTGGTTGAAGGTCATCTGTTGTTTTCTTTTGTACGCTGTTGACCTCACGGTGCAATTGTTGACTTGTTTGAATTACAAGTTCTTATTTCCTCTCTACCCTGGAAGTGAACTCTTTTAAAAAGGGAGCAGTACACAGTAACTTAAAGGGAGAAAGGAGCTCTGTTGAAATGAAAAGACTTAGCGAAGAGATGATGGTTATGATAGCTCATGCGCTTTGTTCCCTGCAGGTTTGGAACTGATTTTAAAATTGACCAGTTCAGCAGTGCAAGCATTTGCAGACCCCAGCTTTTAAGTGTTTTTCCAGGCCAGACTTGAGGAATGAACTGTCTTATGAGCTCGGTACACAGTTTAATTCGTTGCAAATTGTTCAGAGCAGACATCGCGATACTCGATAAACATGCAATGAGTAGTATGAGAGTCAGAGGATGATGACGCAGTGAGGGCCTTGTGTAATGTGTGGCCAATGTATGCTCCAGTCCCCAAGCAGCAGGGGCATCCTGCTTGCCCTGGACCAGAATGCAGCCTAATTCCTGGTTAATGAATCAGCCGGTAATTAGAAATCAGGAAGGACCTGGTTGCGTTGCTTGTGCAAGCAGGTTGCTCTGAGGGTTATGGTGCCCATGCTTGCAAGCTCACGTCAGCAAGTGCATGCAATTGTGCGTCTTTTAAATAGCATTTTCGGGCTCCAGTAGCTCCAGCTACTTGCCAAGACAAAATTAATTAGCCACTAACTGCTCTTGCTGTATTTGAGGCTACTGCTGGCATGGATTGATACAGGCTTCTTGTGCGAAAGCTCCAGATTAAGCGTCAACTTGGGTTTCCCTGTTTGAACAATTTGTGCAAGGGCACTGTCACGTTTTGTTCAGCATACCTTAGTTGCACAACCCTTAAAGGCTTGCTTCCTCTGCAATTCCTGCATATTTCTGTTTGTGCATGAAGCTACGCGCACATGTACCCAGGCATAACCCTTGTGGAGCATGCGCAGGTCAACATGCCGGACACCAACGAGCCAGTGCGAGTGAGGGTGGGTCTTCACACAGGTACGGCTGATCCAACCTTTGATCTATGTGGTTACATACTGCACAGCATGCCACCAGAATTGTCACAAGCACTGGAAACACCTACTTTTGTTGTGATGAGGGGTTAAGCTTTAATCTGTCTACGTACCATCATACCAATCAAACGCTAAGAATTCCATACATACACCATTGCTAACAATAATCCATTGCAATACAGACAAGGCTATAAATGCAAACAGTTTTGAATTTGTCGCATTTTCAATCCCAAAATTGTCCAAGATTGAGGGGCCAGACAGGGAGACAAAACAGCCATTTGACTGTACTCACTCAGCCTTTTTGGCTCCCCATCTTCTTCCATCCCTTTACACATTGAAATTGTGGCGCATTAGGGGTTAATGCAGCCCTGATGTGCGTTCTGCTGGCTAAATTCTGCAGAATAGATCTAAGGAGCAACGAACAACAGCCTTCAGCCTTCAGATGTGCTATTTGTTGGGGCATTGCGATCCATGACTGGTTACTCCAAAACAATATCAATTTGTTCACATAATATAAGGCAAATTCCTTGCCTTTGATAAAACATTGGCTTGATCTCAAAAGTCCTACAAAAATAAGTGATTAGCTGGGTACACTTTTGAACACTGAATTGATTATGATGTCCGTCATCAAACAGCAAGGGGTGCAACACAGCCACCCACAGCCTCACTGGAAAGGGCTCTGTAGCAGGAGAAGAAAGCTCATCAGCAACACAAACAGCATCAGCATTTTGCATAAGGCTCAACATCAACAATGCAGGGCAAGTCAGGGGAGGTTGCAGGTGGGTGCGTGATGAAAAGAAAAGCTCAGCAAGCCTTTTGGGCATAGGCTGAAACATGGGTGCAGCTGGCATATGAAGGACCCTATTGCAGCTTAAACATGCCTAGTTTGGGTAAGTCAAATTTTGATGGGCAGTTAGGTGATGAGGCTTTGGCGTGCTTAAGGAATGTTGGACCACGCTATATGTCCAACCAATACCTGTGAAGCAGGAATAAAATTTGTTCCTTCAGCAACTCTTAGGAGCTGACTGAATTACCACTTTTTGAAATCATTTGGGGTGATTCAACCTTTACAATTCTACAGTAAACTGAGATGATATTTTTTACAAAAGGATTCAAGTATTATTGTATGGCATCACAATTTCTGACTCACGGAGGTGGCCAACTCCGTTTGTGCTAATTTTGGCACCCAACACACAGGCGATGTTGTGTCTGGCTTGATCGGGTCCAAGTTGCCCAAGTTCTCAATATTTGGAGACGCAATGAATACGGCGAGCAGGATGGAGAGCACTGGTGAGTGTTTTCATCGCAGCTTCAAGGAAACGCTAGCAGCAAATTCCCAACTTTAGCAAGGAAAAGGCAGTTGCCGCCCTCATCCTTCATAGGTACATCTCAGAATGTACTTTAGAAGTAATGACCTCTTGAGGTTGATGGCTACAAGCTGCCATTTCACTTCACCGTGAAAACTACTGTTGCAGTCCATAGCTTCACTGGAATGCTTCATGAATAAAAGACAAATAATTATCCAATAAATAGGCCATACCAGCATACTTCATGCCTTCATGCATGACCTCAATTGTCCAGGGAAAACGTTGTTCAAAGCAACATACTTTTTTCCTCGGAGAAGTGCCGCGCCTGATGTATTCTTTTTTTTGCAACTCTAGCGTTATGTCATCATGTTGGGACAACACTGCCCCGCAACCAGCATTAGCAACCTCTCAAGCCTGTGTTTGCTAACAATTACACCGTGTATGCCTGCATATATGCACCATAAATTTGAATACAGGGAAAACTTAAGCTGCTATTTTTGGTTGCGTGTATACAGAATCGATCAAGAATCAAGATGATGACACAATTATCAAAGTCTTGTCCTTCCAAAAGCAATCAAACAAAAACAAATTGGGCGAGCATGATACTTTTCTATGTTTTGTGTATTGTAGTAAAAACTGTTTAGTTGAAAGAGGCGTTGTCTGTGCAATAAAGAACCAGGCAAAATGGTGTTGTATGAGCTCAGATCAACTTGTTTCCGTTAAAATGATTGAGGCTCTTTAGCTTAACAAGTGAAGATTTACATGGTTGTGCAATCCTCACCATTTAGATGTGAAAATGCTGAGCTGGTTTGCCCCATGTTGGATCTGTGCTTGCCTGCAGGCGTGCCTGGACGCATCCACGTTTCCGAGACGACCCAGAAGCTGCTCCCCACTGAACGTTGGGAGAGCACAGGGGGCGTGCAAGTTAAAGGCAAGGTATGGAAAATGTATGGTGGTCATCCCAGTACAGGCTCATCCAGTCACCATCACCTGCCACCTTGCAATGCTTTACCTAAATTACTCAATTCCCTAACTTAGCTGCTAGCTTTGTGAGCCTTGATTGGGAGCGTTTGTTGCACTAGGGAGAATAACTTCTGTCGGCACGCTTTCCAAACATGCTACCACATTTTGGAGCAAGGCACGTACGCATTGCCAGCGCTCTGACATTCATCACCGACGCACGGCATCAGCTCAGCACCAAGTCCCCGGCTTTCCAGAAATTGCAGCTGTTTGCTTCTGGGGGATGTGACCAGTTATACTCTGGCCGCCATAGTACAATTGCAGAGGGGGCAACTGGCCTATTTTGCAGGACATGCTCTTTCTCGTGTTCCTTTCTCAAATCTATCCATGCCATTCGTTAGAATATCACATCCACCAAAAAATTATGAAAGTTGGAGTACCCCTGATCAATCCCCTGGCCTCAGATCACCCCAAAACGGCCAAAGCTCCACCCTGGGACCAATTTTCACTCCCAAACATCTGTGTTTGTAACCCTTATACACTGTGCTTACATTCTGCATATTCAAAGAAAGGAAAGAAGGAAGTCAAAATTGACCTCTTTGGTACCCTTTTTGCTAGATTTTCTCCAAGGTAAATGGTTGTAATCCTGTGCCTCACCAACCACTGGGTCTTTTCATTTTTTCCTTTTGGTACAAGTATTCCAAATCGCCAAAAATGACCCAATTTGGTGCAGTTGGTGGTCGGGTATGGAGACTTGGTGGTCAAAAAATAGGGTTCATGCCGCGGCTAATTTGGTATATTCTCCGTAACTGGCAGGTTTCAAACCTTAGTGCTGAAGAGGCAAACTTGAAAGCCAGAGGAACCCAAACTTGTAAGCTGTCATCTATGAAGAACCCATGCAGGGAGCATGCAAAAAACAGGCAATTTCAGGCATCAGATTACCCACTCTGGTACAATTGTGTTATGCCAGACTGGAAGGGCAACAGCAGCGTGTCCTCTAATCTCAGGCTGGGGTCCTAGGATTAGCCAAGTTGGTGTTGGCATGCCTGAATTGCTGTAAGTTATATGTGTTGCTCTTGGTCTCCAGATCTGACTGGTTTGGTTACAGATACCTTTCTTGCTTCAGCTAAGCTGCCCTTGTAGGCAGGTGCAGCTATGTAAGCATTTCCTTTCTTGTCCTTTCCTTACTCTCCTTGCTGTGCTGTGCCTACCATATTCATAATGCGTCAGGTGCACCAGCTTTAAAATTCCATATTGCATGCTTACCACTGCTGCTGCTGCTGCTCCTGCCAGACCTTCTTTCAATGCCTGCTTTGCAGCCACTCAACAGCCCACATGAACCTCAGTAGCTTGATCCTGGTTTGCCTCAGGGTCCCTCATGGGTCGTGCCTGTGACTGCACTGCACCGAGTGCGCTTGCCTGCCCTGCCAAACGTGTGACAGGGCCAGATGCAGACATATCTGTGGGTACCACCTATGGCTGGCGTTGTCAGCCCTCCCGTTTCAACCTTCAAGCCATCCTCCACAGAGGCGGCTCCCTGCCTGCAAGCTTTCAAGCACACCCACGAGCTGCTGCGGCAGCTAAATGAAGCCCATGCTGGCCCACCCATGCTTCAGAGGCAATCTGTGCCCCAGCAAAAGCACCACAGCACGGGTTCAGGAGAGGGAGGAAAGCAGGGATGAATGCAAGAGGTCTGCCTTCATCACTCACAGCAGCAGCGGCAAGGGCGGCAGTAGGGAATTTGCTGAGAGCTTGGGCTGACAGCTTGTTTTGGGTAGATCTCTGCTGGATGCACTGCAAGGACAATGCTCCGCTCTGTCCAGAGCTGCTGTGGTCAGAGCTGCAGGTACACTGTTATGCCATGGTCAGAGCCTGGTGAAGATGAGGGGTTTTGGGGAGTGGCTGGCAGTAAGGAGGGAGCAGCACGATGGAAAGCAAGGATGTAGAGAGAGCTATTCCGTGGGGTTTGGGTTCGGTATTGTTGGGCCACCTGAGGTCGAATGGAGACGATAAGGGGGGGGGGGGGGTGGATGCAGCACACCCTTGTGCAGCAAAGAGGGCCAGATGGGGCAGACAGATAGAATGATTGGGCTTCCTGACTCAGCAGGCGGGGGAGCACCAGGTAGGAGGGCAGGCAGCAGCCCAGCTTACAAAGCAACAATGCAGAGCTTGCTTGGCAGAACCTGTCCCTTGACTGGGGATGGGTGTGTTGAAAAGCCTGGCTCGACTCAAATCTCGGCCTTGCACAACTCAGCAGAGCGTGTATGCAGGGCGCTGGCAGCGGCAGTAAATGCTCTGGCTTTGAGCATGGTGAGCATGAGGTATATGCCAGCCAGCAAGCATGCTGCGTAGCTTGGGTTTCTGTAACCTGTGCCAGATGTGTCTTTGCCCACAACTGCTGGCTTTGCTCTTGGGGGTTGGGGTAAGCCTTCAGGGAAGAAGCACTATAATTTTGTGTTAGAAGTATGGGGGAGAGGGGGACATGTCAAGTCACGCGTACAGGGGAGGGCGCGAGTACACGGGACTGCAGGCTGCAGCCCTCAAGCCCCGGCCGATAGACAAAGCAAGGAAATGGTTGTTCTACTCTCAACCCCTCTTCAAAAGTGATGGTGGAGCTCTTGACCAGGACTGGTGTTGCTGCCTCCTGCAAAGCTCCCTGCAAATCCTCCTACCACCGTTTTTCTCAACCTCTTTTTAACCCTGTGCTCAAAGTGAACAAGGAATGAAAAGTGGGTCTGCTTGTCAATGCGATTGACATTTTGAAGTGCAACTGCGATAGCATTGCAATGTTTAGCTTTCTCTGTGGTCTAGAAGTTACGCATGGAGTAAATGCGTTAAGTAAATCAGGCATGCATACAAGCGTGAACTCAAAATCATGGGTGTTGTTTGATTAGTGTGCAAGAGAAACTAGCATCGTACTAGATTAGCAAACTTGATCCTGCTCTTGCTACAATACAAGGCAGGGTAGCAAGTGAGGTGGAGGGTCCTCTACTGATTGTTTTGATAGGCATGTTTTGTTGATGGGTCTAATACAGTGCGTCTGAGCTACACTGAAGGACCGTGAATAAGGAGCTATATGCAATTCCTTTTAAAAGGGGTGTGCTGTATGCTGGCTCAATTGCTGGCCGGCTTCCTCAATGCTGACTAGCTCGAGGGTTGTCCAAAAAGGCTAGCTTGCCCTTTTGTTGTTGTTGGGGAATGTTCTGATTAAGCAGATACTTGAAATTGTTAGCCCCTCTACGATTGTATGTATGTATTGACAGAGATCATCTGATATGGCTTTTTGGCATTTACTTGGAAGGGCCTCTACGCGTGGTAGTCTTGAGAGCTATCCTTTCGAATAAGCCCACGTTAGTGTGATGGCCCATCAGATGCCCATTCCCGACAGATGCCCATTATGATGCCCATTTCCACTTCACTTGGGCTGGAAGGGTCTGGTTAGATAGCAGGCACATTTGCTCCAGCTTAGCTGCCCTCCAAGGCATACAGCTGTGTGACCCTTTCTTTGTTTGCTCATTGTCGTAGAAATTGTTGATACCCTAGCTAGCTTGCTAGCTTGGGAGCCGTTACTCGATGCATGCGGCCCTTCTTTTGGTTGGCCCAGTCTTTTTTCTTGTTTACACAAGAGTTACTGTGACAGAATGACTACAAGATTAATTGTTAAGTACCTTCATCAGCAACTTATCTTCTTGAACTGTTGTGTTCCTCGATTTGTCTCCCGAAATTGTCATGTTCCTCCCTTCAACATTTTATTTTCTCAATTTTAATTTCCCGATGCATTTCCCCCATTCTGAGCATCTGCTCCGCTACTGTCTACATGAAAGGTAAGGGAAGGAAGGGGAAGGGCTACATGATATGATAGGGAAGGGAAGGGAAGGGTTACATAGCTGTACCTGCCTGCGGGGGCAGCTTAGCTGAAGCAAAACGTGCCTGCAACCAAACCAGTCCAAACTAAAAAGCAAAATGAGCTAGAAGCTCAGTCACAGCATTTCAGGCAAGCAGACACGAACTTGGCTAATCCTAGGACATCAGCCTGATTCATGAAGTCTCTAAGGCGTGATGCACTGCTTGGGGGTGCAGATGCTGGAACTGAGTGCGCAGTTCTGTTAAATCCTGGGATGGGCAATCCAGGATAACATGCTCTTCGTCTTGTACAGTGTGCCAGTCGCATTTATTGCAAATTCTAAGCTCGTATGGGTACCTATTTCCATGATGCCGTTGGGTTTCTACTCGAAGGTTGTGACCGGAAAGGCGTAAGCATGAAATACTGCGAAATAATTTATGAGGAATATCTTGTCGTAGGTAGAGAGGTAGCAATGGCTTTTTGTTTCTCTTCTTTTCATCCCACCAGCCTGGTATAGAGCCCAATGGAATGCCAAAGTGTGTGTGGTACGTCCTCATGATTCTACTGGAAGCATGGGCCTCTTGTGGAGTCAGACTGTCCAGACTCCTCCAATCATGGATAATATGCTCACGAAGAACACCCTCCAAGTCGTTCATGTTAACCTTGGCTCTGGTGCGTGTAGCAGCAGCAAACTGTTGAGAATGAGGCACGTCAATCAAGGCTGTCAGAACCTGGTGAGTCCAACTGATATGATAGCTCTACCTGCCTACAATGTTAGCTGAAGCAAAAAGGTGACTCGGCGAAACCAAACCAAACTTTTCTAGGATCATCTCCATAAAACCTGCCCCCTCTTCTTTTGCATCTGAGCTACAAGGGCTCCTTGCTCGCAAGACTATGCTAGAAGACAAACTCATTAGCAAAAAGATAAAAGACTCCTTTTTGCGGGCCCTGCCAACCCACATCCATACTGCCCTCCAACAATGGGCCCTGGCGACGCAAGAAAAAATGGCCTACCCGCTAGACGACAACCCACAATACCAGCACTACTGGAGTAATGACCCCCGAGACACTCTTTTTGGTGCCTATCATAACTCCTTCTCGTCCAGATTTTCAGGCTCCTCGGTCTGCCATCGCATTTACGCTGATAATGCTATGACTAAGCCCTTACGCCATGCTATCTACTCGGCCATTCTCAACATAGAGGCCACTACTACCTTCATGTTCTTCCCAGTCTGGGGAAATCAAATGATAACTAACCCCTATTCCAAACTCATCACACTGCCTTTCCACATCTCTGCTATGAACTTGGAGCAATTGCACGCATCAACCTTAGCTTCATCAATCCACAATCTTACCTTAACCGGGAAATACCTCGCTCTCAGCACACTTGGGACCTACAAATCATTGCAGTCTGGAACACAGCCGCAAGGATCCATTTAAAAAATCACAACCCAGCTTGGCTGCAGGGCCTGGCATCGGCTGTACCAGAAGTTAACTGGAAGCTGCGCAGTATAGGCAACCATTCTACTCTCAATACAATGCATGCTGATATGCCTGGATTCAATAAATGCCAACGCCTCCCCTCTGACAAACAACAAACATCTAGAAACCCAACCTATTCACACATAGGTAATCAGGAAAAACTTTTTGTACCTATCCAATCTAGTCCAACCCTCAAGCTCAATTTGATTTGAAAGTCCCTGACTGGAGGACATGGGCTTACACTGATGGTAGTTGTCAAATGCAGAATGGCATACAAGGAATTAGAGCAGGCGTCTACTGCCCTCTCATTAGTAGCAATCGCTGCTGCCATCACTCACTCCTATTCACACGTTGCTTCAGACAGTCTCACCTCTCTTCATCAAATACGTAAACAACATATTAACCCTAAGAAACACAAACAACACATCCAAGGGGATTTCCTAAAAACCATACCTACCCTCTTTAGGAACTCACAAACCAATACTTGTCTCGGTGAGGCCCTAGCTAGCTTGCTCGCATTAGGAACTTGCAAACCAATACTTGTGCTCGGTGAGGCCCTAGCTAGCTTGCTAGTTAGGGGACCTTTCCTTAATACACGCAGCTGGACCTGGCTTGCGTAGACTTTTACTTTTACTTTTACTTGCCAAGTAGACAGTGTCTATAAACTTTATAATTTGAAGTAAAATCGCATGCTGGCATTGCTGGTAATGAATGTGCAGGTGCTATTGCAAGAAAAGAAAAGCTACTTAGGCAGAGGAAACTCTCCCTACATCAATTAAGGAAAAGGAGACACATTGGCTCAGAAGAGCCGTGAGTCCCCTCCACCACAGAGCTACAAAAAGAAGACCCTATTGGGGATCTGGAGGGTTATTGGAAGCACCCAGATCCAGAACCTGGCTGCGAGGAGTATTCTTGTTTTGAATAGCACGCCTAGTGGTAACAAGCTTGTTGGCATACATGACAGAATGGGCATGAAGTTTGCAATCAAGTTTATTGGCGCGTTGGTGGTCAAGTCCCAGTTCCTCAAACTGGTTAAGGGTGTGCTCAGTGTAGCAGGTCCCACCAACACCCAAAAGGATGGTGTGGAGAGTCACAACTTTTGCATTAATGAGCTTGCAGAGGTCCGCATGCTGCCGCTGTGCCGCCTCCAACTGCTGTCCAGGCCTCGTGTCTTCACAGTACTTGATTTCAATCAAGTGCACATGCCGCTGGTTTATATTCAGTTGGTGGGGTTGCCTCACGCGTTTGGCTGTTGTGGCCCTCAGTGTGGGATTGTGTCTGCTGCGTAATGCATGATGGTGTGATCAGGAGGTAGAAGGAGAAGAAGGAGTGGGTTTGGTTTTATAGGGAGTAATCAGTATAGCATCAGGACGGCTGGAGGTGAGTCTAGGTCTTTTGGAAAACTTTCTTGGAAAGAGGTAAGGGGGTATAATTCTGTTTGATGCATGTGCAGGGATTTGAAGGTTGTGCTGTGCCAACCTACCACCACTCCCTATGTCTATGTTAACCAAACCTACTTCCCAAGGGCTTTTGCTAAGAGCTTTGATGATCATTCTTCCAGCAACATTGTGGCGTTCAGTTTTCATGCTGGAGATGATATGATTTTGGCAGCCTGAAAGCATGTGGAGTGCGCTGTCTAATTAATGATGGCTTGGGAAAGGGCATAGTGAGTCAGTAGACCTTTTGAAGCGAACCGCGTGCTTTGGTTATAGAGGGTGCCAGTGCGATATTGTAAGATGGTGCGCTTCACGGGTGTGGATATACAGGACATGTTTCTAAAGGCATTGCTGATTATCTTACCTACATGTGGTAACAAATTGTGATAATAAGAGTAGTAACCTGTTTTGGAGTTGGCATATCCAAGTCTGGGTGGAGAAAAAGGTGCCCTCTATCGGTGGGAGTCATTGGGAGGCTCTTTTGTTATTGCACGTGGCCGAACGGCAAGCGTAGGTCTTTCTTTCTTTCTATGGTGCCTGTGCGATACTGTAAGATGGAGTGCTTCATAGGTGAGGATATACAAGGCATGCTTCTAAAGGCATTGCTGATTTTTTTTGCCAACATGAGGTAATAAGCTCTGAAAGTAGGAGTAGTAGCCTGTTTTGGAGTTGGCATAACCAATTCTATGTTTTGTATGCATGTGAGACTTAAGAGCATTCTGAAGATTGGGGAAATATGTGATTTTAAAATTGGGTGCAGGAGCTGTGGATATGCCAGCAGTATGTTATCTTTTTTCCTCCTTGGCTAACCAAAATGAATGAGAAAATGGATCTCCTCTGGGGCCTGCGCTAGGGATCCCAGTATCAGCCTCGTTATTATTGGCTTGGTGTGCCTGATATTTTGAAATAGCATACATGGCATGCGTTTACAACACACAAGGTAAATGTGTTGGGATGATAACCCCCAGACGATTTCAACTCCTTTACAAGGCTTTCTATAGGGCCAAGCTTGCAGGCTTGCATGAAGCCATAACACCTGCTCCTACTAGCTTTGCATCTGAGCTGCAGGGGCTCCTTGCTCGCAAGACTATGCTAGAAAACAAGTATGCTAGCAATAAGATTAAAGACTCCTTTTCGCGGGCCCTGCCAACCCCCATCCACACCGCCCTTACAGAATGGGCCCTGAAATAGTTCCTGCCACAGTTTGTGCTCAGAGTGTGGCAGCCACACCAACTAAGATGATGTGCAAGGTCACATTTTTTTCCTTTTAGGGTTTCTTGAGCTGCGGTTTTGAGCTTGGTTGAAGTGCTAGCATGCTGGGCAATTGCGGCTTTCAGAATGGGAAGGGGGTTGGTATCGGGGCAGAATTGAAGTTCGACAAGGTGAATGTCCTTGTCTTGAGGAGGGATCTTAGAAGGATCAATGTGGGCGGGTCGGCCTGGGATAGAGCGCAGAAAGACAGCACCAGGGCCCTGGTTCAGGGCGGCTTTGGTGCTGAACAGAGGAGCCATGCCATAAGGGCAAACACAGTCAGGGATAGCTCGTGAGATGTCGCCACGGTTTTCAGGGACTTCTATGCCCTGATCCATGAGTCATTTCTGTAGGCATCCATACCAATGAGGGATGAGCCATATCTGGCTTTGCTAAGGGCTTTGACACAGGAGTAAGACCGATGTGTTGCCTATTGGTGTGCATCCCATTCATTGTTGGGTCAGGACACCTAAGAGCAATGTGATCAATGCTGTCCATTTGCCGCATAATGGGCAGCGTGCAGAGGTGGAAGACATTTTGAATCTGATGGCATGTTTTGTGTGCATACTGTTCCCTTGCAGTATTTCAATGCTTTCACCTGATGTTTTAGGGTGACCTCTGGGTTATCCCAGAAGGAGTTGTTGATTTCTTTGTTGGCAAGTTGAGAGGGTGGGTTGCGAGGTTCCGAAATGGCAGTGGTATTATGGGAAATAGGCTGCATGGCATAGTTGAGCTTCTGCCAGCTATTGTAATAGTAGCCAGAGGTATCAGCAGAGCGGAGCTTGTGCTTGTTGTGCATGTTTGTTTTGAGCTTGTCCGTCAGGTTGGTGAGGTAGTGAGTTGGAGCGGTGTGGGAATGACGTGTGTCACTGTTGCGTTCGTGTGAGGACTTCAATGAAATCCAATAGAACATTTTTGAATGGATCCTTGGCACCTGTTGTGCCCGTGAGCGCTGCAGTGCGTGCGCAGGCATCAGCTACCTCATTGCCAATGATGCCAGAATGAGCTTTAACTTTATAGAAATCAACAGGGCGCAGGGAGTGCTCCAACACATATAAGAGGGTCCGGATGAGTTCTGCATGTAGGTGGGTCCTCATGCGCATGGGATGGGGCAGAATGTACCAAAAGAGCTGCCCTAAAACCAGGAATAGCATGATGCTGCAAACATACTGTGTGACACAAACTTCAAACATCATGTGGTCTACCTTCGATTGCTACATTTCATCGGTCTGTCCAGCCTACCATGATGCTATGATTGTTTCCGGTCTGTACTTGGGACCTTACATGCTGTGTGTGTGCTTACCTTGGTGCAGAATTCACAATGTCCTGATCTGCCTATGCATCCTGTAAGTTATAGTATCATTTCAATGTGCTTCTTATCCTATGGTTTTACACAGAGGGGGTCAGCTGAGGCCCAAAATCAGGTGTTTTTTGCATGCTCCTTTGCATAGGTGCGCCGTGACTGGCACTTTTCAAGTTTGGGTTCCTCTGGACTTTCTATAGCACTAGGATTTGTAAACTGCCAGTTACGACGCACGTGCCTGATTAGCCACGGCGTGAACCCTAGTTTTCACCACCAAAACTCCACATCTGACCACTCACTGTACCAAATTGGGTGATGTTTGTTGATTTGGGGTCCTTGTAACAAAAGAATATCATTGCAAAAGAATGAAGTGAAAAGATCCAGTGGCTGGTGTTATGTGGCGATTTCAGCCATTTCCCCATAAAAAGGGTTTACGTGCCCCATGTGAGCTTTAGCCCAGTCTAACTAAGCACACAGTGCGACCCGCACAAATATGAGCATATGCTCCGGAAGCCTGCAACGCCAGCTACACTTTAAGGCAAACATTGTCTCAATCAGATGAAGTGGCTGTGTGTGGTTGCACTTTAAATGCAAAAAATGAGCATATTTGGGCACTTGCTCAGCTGAACCCAACTGGGATTTGCATATGATCTTTTTCATTTTCCCTCCTTGAAGTGGGCCTGGCGCTTCTCTTATTTGGATTCCTTGGTATGTCACATTCTAATAAACTACTTATTTTGAATTGAACGCTTACAAGCCATACTGAGTATTTGTCTGATCTAACAATTTTAAAGCCACTGAGCATAATCCACCTCGTGCTATTGCAAGGACCAGACTGCAACAAACACAATTTGTTTCTTCTCTTTCCAGTCCAAGTTTTGGAGTTGAGCATGTTTTGTCCAGGTCTGGCTACAGGCCTCTGTTTCCGCTCAGCTGCCCTTGTAGAAAAAAAAACTACGTAGGCAGAGAAAACTCTCCCTACATCAATTAAGGAAAGAGAGACACATTGGCTCAAAGAGCCCTTGTAGGTGGATATAGCGATGTAACCTTACCTACATAATCTCTTATGCTAATCCAGTGCTCATTTGTTTCCCTGACTACATAATCTATTGGTGCCTTGTAGCAAGTTATCAGCGAAGGCTCTTATGGGTCAAAGCTCTTAAAAATGGATGCAGGCACCGCAGACCGTCTGGCGCAGCATGACCTGCACATCACAGAGCAAGTCTAATTGACACAGCGTGTTACACATCCCTACCTCTTTCAACCCAGCACTCCTGATCAAGCTAGATGCACCTCCAGCCGCCCCAATACTGTCTTGGTCACTCCTTGCCCTGCTAACCCAAATAGACCACCCACTCCCCCCTCACATCGGGTACTCCGCAGTATGAGACGTAATGAAGTAAGAAGCAGCACAATTCCAGCCAGGAAACACCATGCATTGAACGTCCAAAACCTCCATATTCACTTAATAGAAGTCAAATACAGCGAAAATACATGGCATGGTGCCTAGCTAGAAGCCTCACAGCAACAACACAGTGAACTGTGCTAACAACTTCAAGGCGCTGAAATCACTCTCCACACAATCCTTCTGGGAGTGGGTTGGACCATCTATACTGCCCATACCCTGGATCATTTTTAAAAACTAGGGATTGACCCGCAAAGGTCTACCAAGCTTGAATGAAAGCTCCATGCCCACTCTGTGCAATATGTGCAAGCTTACATTAAGTAGACGTGCCATTGAAATCAAAAACACTCAACATAACTCTGGTGCCCTGGCACATGCTTCCAGGAACCCACAAGACCCACACTAGCTTCCCTCTTACCCTCCAGTGAGGGAGACTCACGGCTCTTTGAGCCAATGTGTCTCCTCTTCCTTCATTGATGTAGGGGGTGTTCTCACTGCCTACGTATTTTTTTCTTTTCTTTTATCAGCCTGATATCATCTGGACGCATTTATCACGGAACCTTTATAACCCCCTCCTATCCTTGCACACCCATGATGCACGCCATCTTACAATATCGCACTGGCACCCTCTATAACTAAAAACATGCGGTTCGCTTCAAAAGGTTTACTGACTCACTATGCCCTCTCCCAGGCTGTCATCAATTAGACAGCGCACTCCACATGCTTTCAGGCTGCCAAAATCATATCATCTCCAGCATGAAAATTGAACGCCACAATGTTGCTGGAAGAATGATCATCAAAGCTCTTAGCAAAAGCCCTTGGGAAGCAGGTTTGGTTAACATGGACATAGGGAGTGGTGATAGGTTGGCACAGCACAACCTTCAAATCCCTGCACA